>CM074815.1:847392-870378 GCA_037447605.1 Zygnema circumcarinatum
ATTTGAGAATTTTTCACCCAAATTTTCCTCGAAAAATCGTCGAGGAAGGTGATGAAGTAGCGAGCTCCTCCACTCGTTGCCGGTGTCACGGGTCCACACAAATCGGTATGAACCAATTCCAGTTTCTCTTGCGCGTGAAATGACTCCTCTCCACTCCTCGAGAAAGGTCTCCTGTGCGCTTTCCCCTCTACACACTCTTTGCAAAAGAAGCTAGCTCATATACCGAGCTAAATGCGGCGTCTAACCATGGACCTTTAGCAGGCATTTGCGGTCCCTGTAGTTTAGATGACCAGAGTACACGATGCGAATTTCTGCCCTGGGTTAGAAGCCATACCTCATCTTCTTCTCTCCTATAATGAAGGTAATACAGGCCTCCCTTCTCATACCCCTCAAACAGCCGCTTCCCCGACTCTAGGTGAGTAGCTACACAAGACTTCTCCTTAAAGGTGACTTCGTACCCCCTCTTACATACTTATTGCTGAGACATGAAGTTACATTTGTGAGAGTATGAAATGCATAGATACGGCAACTCTTCTCTTTCTAGCTTCTTCCGTAGATGATAGAGCGTCTCGAGGATCATCTTACTACACCTCCTTTTATGCTTATGCTCCTCTCGATTTGTCAGGTGAGCAGTCACGGTCCTCTCAAGGTGTCCCGGCGTAGAACATTAAACATGCGCCACATGTCGCGTGGAGGCGCCCGGTCCCGATCAGCCATGTGGCCTTCAGATCAGTAACCTGGATCTTCTGCTCATCGAGAATGTTAGAGTCCCGGCATGAGATTCGTCTCAGCGCCACTTTCTGCAATCTGTGCTCTTGTGGCCTCGCTATACATTTAAAGCGATTCCCTTGAATCCCTTCTTGGATGGCGATGCTCCTCCGCGATCTTGGGGTATTTGTTCTTGCTTAACGAGTCGGCGAAGTGGCGATCTTCGCCTTACGTGTAACCGCCGCGGCTCGTAGTCGTTCCCCCATGATGCATCTCGGCGCACCTCCTCGTCCGAACTTGTAGGTAGTCTTGGCGCCGACACGCTTCTCCCTGCAGTGCCTCTCAACGTCTTGGGCAGTGTTCTCCTCATAGTCCTTACGTTTCCCTTTGCTCAGGTCATCCGGTGTTACGTTAGAAACGATCTGAAAGTATGACTGCTACATCCATCGGCCGGGCAGTCCCAGAAGCTGGCTGATTTTGAGTCTCCCTCTAACGGTTTTTACTTATAAATCTCTCATTAGAGTATCAAATCTGACCATATATTCACTCGCTTCTCTTGAGGACATCTTCATTTTCCCAATTTGCTGATGTAAAGGCTAGCTATCGTTCGTTATCCTTCGTCATACATCTCCTCTAGCATCTCCACATAGCATGTGAAGTCTCTTAAGGTCATCTGACATGTGGAAGAGGGACTTCCCCTACAGCTCATGGCGATGCGGGTGAGGGCGGTAATGCATGGCCGGGTCACTCCGTGGCGGCGGCCGGGGCTCGGCTGGCTCGCGTGGCTCCACCGGCTGCGGTGCCTTGATAGTGCGTCGGCGTACTGACAGCCCTTGCCCACGGCGAGGAGCGGCCCGCCATCTCCACCCCTTGTGGTCGAACCATGAACATTTGGGATCTTTGGGCTTCCGTGGTCTTCACCGCCACCTTGAGCTCGTACCACTTGTTGAAGCGGGGTTTTGCTCCCGCCGGCGCCACCTTGGGTGTAAGCCACTCCCATTGGAACTTGAGTTCCCCGCGGACGAACATTCAAACACTCAAAGCTTCCCCATCTTGCCAACTCGCCATGTAACAACGAGAATGAAGCTACAAGACAAGCACGGTGAAATCCGCAATGAGAGTGTTAGGCTTCGCGGCTCTAAAACTCCTTATAATACAAAGCTGTCTTCCCCTGATGAAGTTCTCCCTTCTTCAGGTCCTCCTACATCACTACCTCCACGACACACACAAGTGTGGCGGCCTAGCGGCAGCGGGAGACGCAGAGGCCAAGACCGAGACTATGACAAAGTAGTGTGGGTGAGTTGCACTTCCCCATAATAAAACTATGCACTATATAATATGGCGTGTCCGTGGCGTGACACACATGTCGCGTCGCGTCATAAATACAAGCTATACTGGCCCGAGTGCAGTACTTAGGCACTGAATAGCGGCAAACTGCGCATATGCAAACCTTCTGGCGGCCTTGACCTAGTTCTTATTAAAACAAATTACACTGTCTCAAATGCAGTATACAGCGTTTCGCCCGGCGCTCCTTCGGTCTTAGCCCGCTGGCAAACACCTGCGGCGCGTACACTCGAACTGGCGGACCCGGCGCGGTGGTCCACGTGGCGCATTCGGTTGCGCGCGGAAATATCTTATATGCGTTTCAGCAACTTTGCGCTCGCGTTTGGCGCCCGTAGCGCTGATGATCAAAGTTAACGTAGCGTCAGTACTTCGCGAATCCGTGGTATATAAAACCCGATCAAAGTTGTCGTCCAGTTCTCGCGCACGTATTATTATTGTAGCGTCAATCGGCCTTCGTTGGTACTCCGTATTTCGCGAGCACTCCACGAGTCGCCGCTGCAGGCATTCCTAAATCTGGGCACTACGCTGCTTGAGATCTCATGTTCTACAAGCGAGTACCACAACAAGTTGAGTGTGTGCCATCTGATAATAACTATCATACACTAACAACGGTAGCGTTCGTCCGTACAATTAAGTGCAGTTGAATACGGACGGTACTGTCCGGGCTGCGGCGCGTAGGATCGGCAGGTGTTTTTAGCGACGTCTGGCGTACGTCGCGGCGCGTGAATCGTTGGCGTTAGATGCGTTATTGCACCTCGACCCGTTCGGGTGGGGAGGAGGAACCGTGGCGGTCTGCCATTGGGCCGACCCTTGCTTCCCGATCACTCCATCTTTGGTAGGGTTAGAGCCCGGAAGCGTGAAGTGAATTTATTTGTCGTGACCCAATCCATGCCGGCATTAGGTTACACCCACTCTTGACTGCGCCACCCTCTGAAACTCTCTCTCTCTCTCGCTGAACTCTGAGTGCTGGTGTGTTGTTCCGCGCAGGCTGAAGAAGAGGCGGTTTTCAGTCGTTACATTTGGTATCAGAGCCGCGTTGCGGCCTTCTCTATCGCGAGAACCTCGTGGGTCATGGTGACCACTCGCCAGTGGTTGGGTCAAACGAAGGGTTACCTTCTTGCGACCAACTGTCCCCCCCTCCAGTGGGTAAGCTTTGCTTACCCAGCACTTAGAGGAGCCGCATACCGTGTGTATGAGGGCCTCTCTGATGAGATTGGGGACGATTGGGATAAGTTCAGAGATGAACTTATCAAACACTTTGGGGCCTTGGATCCCGGCTTGGAGCAGGGATAAATTCGGAACATGGTGCAAGCCGTGGGTGTGAAAGCGGTTTAGAGACTGCGTCGAGAAGTATTACCTCAAATCACCACTCACAAGCTGAGCGAGGCTGAGTTGCTTTCACCGGGGAATGGCTTGAAGCCACACACGAGAGCTAGAACTTAACCCGCGGACTCTACAAAATTGGGACCCGACTCACGAGTTGTACTTTGTCGCGGCCATTAGGTTGGACACACGCCCTGCGGGCGATGCCGGGCCACTTCCGGAAAGCCCAGCAGGGGTTGAAGCTTTGGTCGTGGAAGGCGGGACCCTCGGCTCTGCTAAGATGGCGAGGGAAAAAGAACAAGCGAGCGTAGGAAGTATTTGCCCAGCCACCTTTGCACGGCGCGAAGTTGCTCGGAGGAAATGGAGAGATGCAGCGGAGAACAAAAGTATTTCCTTCTTATGAGGAGAGCTAAGGCCGGGATTTTGCCCTCTGAACACCAAAAAGAACAAAAGGGGCAAGAGAGTAGGAAAACCCCAACCCACCGGCCGAGCAGGGGGAATTGCAGATTCTTTGGTGGACATCTTTAGGCTTCAAGGGGGAGGAATGGGGAACGCCATCAGGATAGGGGAGCTATTGTTTGCTTTAGAACCTCGGACATTCTTAATTTGGTGGGCAAGCCTTTGGGAGTGCAAGATCTCTTTGTGTTTGATGTACTTCCTTTTTCCATTTCTCTTTCCCCTGCCACTGTAGTGACTCCTTCTGAGTTTATGGTTGTGGTGATGCATAGTCGATGGAATGTGTTTATCCTGATATTTATGAGTGGCGATGTCTTGGTGGTGTGCACCCATGGAGGCCATGCATGTCATGCGGGGCGCATCACTATCCCTTAGAGGCTACATGTCTTCAGTTCCTCGGCACTTGGCGGTTCACCCACTTTTCCAAGCATAGCTGGCGGTTGGTAGCTTGATTGAGAACTTCTAAGGATTGGTGGAAAGGATCCACCGATTCCTTTGGTTAGGTCCCCACACACGCAATTGTGGAGGGCGGCTGCGTCCTCGGCAACCCATATAGTCGATCTATGTTCCACCTTGCCCATTGTGCCATGACCTTCGTCGGGTCAGCCGATGGCCACCTAGCAATTATACTGCTAGATACTGGGGCAGATGCTAACTTTGTTAGTTACGCATTCACCGAGAATTTGGGTTGACCGCCAGATCCCCATTGAAAGTGTTGACACTTTTGAGGGGATGGGCACTTAAGGAGCGAGACCTGCAGTAGGCGGCGTCACACTTTAAAGATCAAGCTCAATGCTATAAAGGCGGAGTCCAAGTGTCTTACGACTCATCTGGCCCACAGGCGTGTTATTTTGGGGAGTGCTTAGTTAGCGAGGTGAGAGCCCAATTGGACTTTCAGATCCCATGTTAAATGCACTTGCAGTGGTGCGGGCAGTTACCCTGCACTGGCAGCTCCACATCCTGTATCAAGCAACTGACCTCCTTATCTGCAGCAGCGTACAATGGGCAAGGTGATGAGGATTGCACCTTATTCATGGTGCATGTTATGGCAACCAGGATGTTCGCGACGAAGATCGAGGAGTGGCGATCACACCTACTAGCGTGCTCTCCCTTTGTTTCACTCCCGATTCGACCTCTGTTGGATGAATTGAGGATGTCTTCACGATGATCTTCGAAGGTTGCCCCGTGAGGGTGGGGCACACAATCCCTCTCTTGAGCACGAGCAAAAGCATGGCGACGATCCTCGGTTAGTCGAAAGAAATGAGGGGAGATGTGGCGGTTGTAACTGCGTGACAAGATAGAACTTGATCGAAGCCCTTTGGAAACCCATCTTATTCGTTGGGAAAAAGATGGCTGCGTTGAGGATATTGCATTGATTATGTACTCCAGCAAGATCCTTGATAAGAAATCGATTTGCTTTACGTATGATGATCTGGTGGATGGTCTTGGCGCAAGTGTTTACATCACTTGATCTTGCTCAGGGGTACCATCAGATCCGCGTCACAGAAGCTGATGTGCCAAAAACTGCGTTCCGGACGCCGATTGGTCATTTTCAATATAAAGTGTTGCCCTTTGGATTGTCTTATGATCCGGCCACTTTCCAGGCTGTGATGAACGAGATGTTCATCGTGGCATGGGCGAGTTTGTTTTGGTTTACCTCGTTGATATCCTTGTCTTGGTAAGGCGGGAGGAGAAAATCTTGAACTGCGTTAGGAAAGTGTTTGAGACCACGAAGCAATTTATGCCAGAAGGGAAGAATTAATAGAAGCTTCATGCAGCAGCGAGTTGCTTTATCTTAGGCATATCCTCGATGGGGTCTTGACTGATCTGCCAAAGTTCGGCGGTAGAAACTTGGGCGCCACCGACTGACTTGCATCAGTTGCGATCATTCTTGGGATTTGCAAATTATTTTCGTAAGTTCATCCAAGGGTTTAGTAAGTTGGTTACTCCCTTGACTAATTTGACACGTTCCGGTGTCCCCTTTGTATGGACCCCTGAGTGCCACGAAGCATTTGAGGGTGTCCGCCATGCACTTGTTACCGCACCCACTCTCCGTTTAGCGGACCCGTCCAAACCTTATGAAGTGGTTTGTGATGCTTCGGGGTTGCCAGCAGGTGCCGTCTTGTTTCAAGATGGTCAACCTACAGTATGAAAGCGCCAATAGATCGGCGCCCAGCTATTACGCAGCGAGCGAGGCTGCTTGTAGTGGTCCGCGCCACGAGACATGGCGGTGCTATTTAGAGGCAAAAGCGGTCACAACTGATCCCCTTGACCACGCCCGGCCAGCGTTTCTCTCTACCCGCGAGACCACATCACAGAACGCACTTGTGATACGGGGATTCCCTCAAAGAGTTTGGCCTTAATTGTTAGTATTGAGTGTGCTATAGTTAGACATTATGCGGGTTTCCTGCTTTATTGTTAGTAGTCCTGATTGAAACATGAGATACCTTTAGTAGTGTTCTGGGGAAATACGGTCGGGCCAAAATATGGGGTGGCCGGTACGCTTTTGGCCTTGAGGAGGATGCCGATTGATAGCCGGCGAGGTAGCGTCAGAACCCTTAGATGCTTGATCCGCCCGGTGTGGCAATTAACTACGGAGGAGACGAGTGGCAACCATGAGACAAGTGTGGCTGGCCGGAAATCACGGCAACGGAGGTATTTCATCGCGGGCGAAGCGCGGAAATATTATGCAGTGCAGAAACAGGCATCTTAGCCAGCAGCGTGAGCAGCGCTGTCTGAGGCGAAGCTGGCGGAAGTGCGCTTCCGAAGCGGGCGACAAGGTTCAGATGAAGCGGCCAGGCTATGCAGACGACGACTAGATGCGTCTTTGGCGTAGGTTTCGCGAAAGACACATAAAGGCGGATGTTGAAGCAGCGTGCACAGGCTGGCTGAGCGCGCCAGGGCGGCCGTGACGTGACATCGGTCAACAAGGAAGATGTCACGTAACCGCGGCCATGGCGGTATATAGAGTTTAACTTTGTTATGAAAAGGATAACCACATTAGACTCGTAGTCCATTGACTTATTACGTGCACATAGGTGTTCTTTGGTACGCCACCTTGTGTCGCCAAGGTAGTGTAGTAAGGGAAGTAGCTGAGTGAGAGGAAAGGGAACTTCATGTGGGTGACATTCTTATTATAAAAGGAGTTTTAGAGCGTGAGCTTTCCTACTCCTATACTCTCACCGATGTGTGATTTCAGCTATTGCTGCGTACGTTCATTCACAATGAGTTATGGGCTACATGGTAGAAGTGAGATAGAGTGAGAGTGAAGATGTCTTCATGGTGGGAACCAGGTTCCAATGGAGGCGACGAGGTGGCCGCGGGGCAGCGAGCGAATCGGGGCACCCAGCAAGTGGTATGAGCCAATGGTGGCGGCGGGGACCCGTGAGAGTTCAGCATTCCCGCGTGCGGCGGTCGAGGAAGCGCAAGGGTGGAGATGGCGGTGGTTCCCCGCTTTGCTCGTGGAGCAAGGCTGTTGGGAGTGCATCAACGCGGACACCATCCAAGGCACGGTGCTTTCTGGGAGGGAGCCGCGGCGGCGTCGGGAGCCACGAAGTGGCCTTTCGCCGAGATGGAGTGCAAGGACAACAGCGCTCCGCAGGATGCGTCACATGAGTGTGAGAAGTCCTTAAGTCCATGCATGCCAGTCTCAAGACCTCACATGCTATGTGGAGGTGCTTAGAAGAAGATGTATGATGTAAGGATAGCGTCACGATAGTGAGTCTTTGCAGCGGCTTGGGAAGATGAAGATGACCCGGATGGCGAGTGAATATATGAGTGAGGAGTTTGATACCTTGATGGAGAGAGGTTCATAGCTCTGGCAGATTAAAGTGACCATAAAGTCGGCCACGCTCTTAGGGGATTGACCTCTAGATTTGATGTAGCGTCCAGCGTGGCTTAGAATTTGTCCTAACGGGCACAAATGACCCTTGAGCAGAGTGGCGGAGGATCAAGGAGGAGGACACCGTCAAGACACGGGAGCACCGAGGAGAAGGTGCATGGCGCACTCCTGACGGGGACCGAGAAGGAGGTGCGCCCGAGGGAGTAGGACCCGAGGAGGAGCACTGCGGGAGGCGTGCTACGTGTGGCTTGGGCAGCCACTACCGGCGGTTGCTACAAGAACAAGAATTACAAGATAGGGAGGCCTTGTGACATTGACAGAAGAAGGAGAAAGAAAGGCTTCAAGGGATCACCAACTTCCAAGTGCAAGAAGCGAGGTCCTACAAGAGCACCGAATCACGGGAAGGTCGAATGAGAGACCAATCTGATGATGGTGAGAAAGGCCGAAGGTTCGGCATTTGGGAAGATCGGGTTCGGTCACGAAGCGGCCACAGTTGATCGACTTCGGGCGCTTCCCACACACATGTGTGGCGACAAGCAGATGTTCTCCACGTTGGACACGCTGGGAGAAGACTCGATCTGTTCACTCGGCAACCGGAGAGGGAGTGACAGTCACGAAGGGTGGAGTAGTCAAGATGATTCTCGGAGACGGCTCTGTCATCTACGAAGAGGAGAGGGAGGAGCGTTTGTGTATCGGTGATGTACTCCACACCCCCGAGCTGAAACAGAACTTCATGTCTGTTAGCCAGGTGTGTAAGAGGGGGTACGAGATCACGTTCAAGGAGAAGTCTTGGTAAGCTCTCACTTGCTTGATGGCAGGGGAGGCTTGGCCCCATTTGAGGGGTATAGAAGGGAGGCACATGTGCTCTTCATTATAGAAGGGCCAGAGATGAAGATGTGATAGGCACGTAGGCTGAAACTGCCATAAATCTCAGCATCGTGAGCTTGGACATCTTAACCGCCGGGGGTTGCAGCGACTTTAACTTCTATAGGGGCTGGTGCGTGGGTTGGAAAGTAGATGTCGTGGAGGAAGGGCTTTCGGCTTTTAGGTGTGTAGGGAAGGCATGAAGCCATTGCGAGGCGGAGAGAGGCGTACCATGCACGGGGGCGGAGTTGGTTCACACACCGACCTTTGTGGCCCATTGACACGGCAGCAGAGTGGAGGGCTGGGAGCCCACTTCATCACTTTCTCTCGATGATTTTTAGAGGAAAATTTGGGTGAAAATTCTCAAGAACAAGTCACGAGGCTTTGGGCCTTGGTGGCAGACTCAGATGGAGGCGAGAAGCTGGGGCGGCCGAAGACTCTGGGCTCCAGACTGGCGGAGGGAGTTCAAGTCGAAGGAGTTTGGCAGAGTACCTCCAAGGCTACAAGTGGAATTAGGCATGAAATTCTCTGCTCTACTCCCCTCAAAGTAATGGGCTGGCGGGTAAATAGGACGTTGGGGGACATGGCGCTGACCATGAACATAGATTCCCCCTTCCCGACTGGCACACTGGGGAGGCGGTGATGACGCAACACCTTGGAATAGATGCCCATCTTATTGCTCCAGGACGAGTTCACGAGGAGGTGTGGTTTGGGGAGAAAGCCTGGTTTCCCTGAAGGCTTTGGGAGCTGGCGATGCGGCAGTCTTGAAGAAGCGAAGACGAAGAGGAAGTTTGACCGCGAGCCGTTGAAGGATATGTTCGGCTACAACATGGACAGTCGCACCTACAGGATTTGGAACCCGCGAGCGAAGGAGGTGCAGAGCTCGAGGGACATCACGGTGGACGAGAAAGGGGCGGTGACACGGCTAGGTGAGACCCAGCCCCAAAAGGCAGGATTGGAGATTGTGTATGAGGACGTGGAGACCAGCGGAGAAGGCGTTGAAGCCTCTCGAGGTCCCGACTTTGGAAGTCGGCATATCTTGGGAGGAAGCGAAGGAGGCGGCTTTCGAGGAGGAGGCTTGATACGGTTGTCGGCGGGCGGGAAGTCGGAAACGAGAGTACATAGCGAGGAAGCGAGGAATGCGAGAGCGGCCCACTACACACTCACATCAGATAGAAGGCTTCGGTCAAAGCGGCCTGCTGCACGGGCGAGTGTTCACGAGACTTGGATATGGCGAGAGGCGATGAGAGGCAGAGATACACTCCGGGATTTGTTCATTTTCTTCAACTCGAGGTAGGAAGCGCAGAGGCATGAGGAACAACCGATGTGGTGAGGAAGGCGAGCGATCTGACGTCATGGTCTTTGTGCAAGAGAGTGCTACGGACTCTGGCGACCTCGCGGGGAGTTGCCCCTTTGCTACATGATCAGCGAGCACTTAAACGCCGAGGAGGCTACGCGTGCAAATTGATGGAAGCGAAGTGGCGGCAGCGGTCGATAGCGGTGGAATAATTACGATAGAAGAGCGGGGCGTGGCGGCGGAGAAGCTGCCCAGAAGGGAAGGAGAGCCATTGGATGCAAGTGGGTGTTCAAGGTGAAGCGAAAGGCGGACGGGAGTGTCGACCGTTACAAGGCGCGGCTGGTGGCGAAGGGCTACAGCCAGAAGTACGGAATCGACTACACGGAGACTTTCGCCCCGGTGGTGAAGTTTAACTCCCTCCGTGCCCTAATCTCGATCGCAGCTGCTGAGGGGATGCATGTCCATCAGTTAGATATCAAGACCGCGTTTCTGTACGGAGATCTCGCTGAGGAGATCTACATGGAGCAGCCCGAAGGGAAAGTTGTCCCGGGGCAGGAGCATCTCGTCTGTCGCCTAGTGAAGAGTACGTACGAATTTGAAGCGGGCACCGGGGATCGATGCGGAAGATTGGCGTCTTACCGAGCAGCAGATTTCTTGCGCTTTGAGGCGGATCATTAGTCTACCGACAGGAGGAGGAGATCTCATATCGTTGGGATCACGTGGATGACCTCATTATGGTGAGTCTCTCAGCACGGGAAGAATCAATGATCACGAAGAAGCTTTGCAGCTAACTTCCAAATGTCGGATCTGGGGAGCCTTGATATCTCACAGGGATCTGGCAATTTTGTGAGAGGCGGGGCGAATGCATTTCCCTAAGTTAGAAAGAAGTACGCCCTTGGATGTACTAGCGAGTTCAATATGGAGGAGTGGGGCCGTGCCCGGTCCAGATGGAGATGTGTGGTGTCGAATATGGAGCCAGCGGCAGTTGTGAGTGCAGTACATGTCTGAGTCTTGCGTCTGAGATCTCACTATCGGAGGCCAATGTACCCTAATGATTGAGTACCCGGCCCAGGACTTGGCCGAGGCATGGCTGGCCGCCGTCGGTTCATGGAGAATCCCGGCCACCCCGAGCATTGCAGGAGGCGTAAGCGAATCTTTGGTTGTCACGAGAGGACCACAGATGCAGACCGTTACGAGAAGGCGAATAAGTGATCCAGATACACCGACTCGGCGGGGAGAGTAGCGTGGAACCACTCCTTGTCGACCTCCGGATTTGTTTACACGAGCGGTGGAGGCGATCTCATGGGCTGAAACTCACGAGGATTGGGTTAGTTGTCTGTACCCAGAATTACATGGGAGCATGTCGCAGCGGCGAAGGAGGGAGTTTGGTTCAACATTTCTTTGATGAGTGTAAGGGGCACAGCGTCCCACTTGACTTTTGTTCACGCGGATGTCCGATTAGATCCACTTAACTCTTTGGGCAGCCCTGTGTTTTTCATAAAGGACAAAAGCATTAGAGTACAATACCATTATGTGCGAGAATTAGTAGAGGAGGGGATGATTGTTGTGAAGTTCGTGGGGACGAAGGAGCAGGCTGCGGATATGTTGACTAAAGGAGTTGGTGGTGAGGCGCTCTTAGTGAATACCATGGGAGCTTCGTGAGGCTAGGAGCCCGTGAGGAAGCTGAGGCCCAGAGAGGATTGTTGAGTGTTAGTGTCTTTATAGTTAGACATTATGCGGGTTCACACTAACATTGTTGTGGTCCTCGGTTGGCTGTAGAGATACGCTAGTAATTGATTTCTAGGAAATAAGTCCGGGCCAGTAGCCGGTGGCGCGTCGCTTTGAGCGCGGAGGAGGATGGCCGGTGATGTCAGTGAACGTCCGGACCTGGTGCGGTCGTGAGGCTCTGTGGCGAGTCAACTTCTGAGGAGGAGCCGAGAGTCGGCGGCCCGCAGCGGACAGGAATGTGGCTGGCGAAATGCGGCAGCGGAGATTTAAATGGCGGGCGGCGAATAATGTGCAGATGCCTTGTAGAAACAGGCATCTACAGGCGGCGTGAACCCAGCCTCCTGAGACGAAGCGTGGAGATTACTGCCTTTCGAAACGGGCGACAAATTCGAGATGGTAGCCAGGCTATGCAGACATTTGACTAGAGTGTCTTTGGCGTAGGATTTCACTGAAAGACATAAAAGCCCCAGATGTTGAAGCAGCGATACACAGCTCTTGAGCGCGAGGCAGCGTGGCGTGACATGTGCTGAGAAATATCATGCTTTCACGGCCATAGCGGTATATAAGGTTTAACTTTATTTATGAAGGATAACCACATTGAACTCGTAGTCGTGACTTATTACATTACTTTGCACAAATGTTCTTTGGGGCACATACAGCACGTGTCATAGGTGAGTGAGTAAGGGAGAAGTAGCTAGTGAAGGGGAGAACTTCATGTGGGTGACATTCTTGTATAAAAAGGAGTTTTAGAAGTGAGGCTCTCTCACATGCTCTCTCAAATTGTGTGATTTCCAGCTGTGCTGCGTCCTGCATTCATTGCACATGAGTTATGGGCTATAGGTGAAGTGAGATAGAAATTGAGAGAGAGTGAAGATATGTCTTCATAGAGTGGGAGCAGGAGTTCAATGGAGAGGCTGACAGCGAGGTGGCGCCCGAGGAGAAGCGGCCCGAGCAGTCCAGACTCCAACACCAGTAGATTACATGTCGGCTGGAAGAATTTGATGTAGCAGAACCCAGCGGCGAGGCGGCCTGGGCACATCTTGCGGATGGTGGCGGCTCGTGGAAACTCGGTGTTGGTGGTGGTGTTGGCAGTGTGCTTTATAGTTGGGCATTATGCGGGTTCACTAACATTGTTGTAGTCCTCAGTTAGGAAACATGAGATACGCTAGTAGTGTTCCTAGGAAATGCAGTGGGCCAAATGTCGATTAGCCATTACGCTTTTCAGCGAACGCGGAGGATAGCCGGTGATGTGGCGGAACAGCGTCAGAGACCCTTAGTGCGGTCAGCGAATTTCAGCCGGCGGAGTGTCTGGAGGAAGACCGAGGTCAGCGGCCACCAGCGGACAAGTGTAACAGCGGAATCACGCAGCGGGAGATTTCGTCAGCGGGCCAGCGGGCTCAATAGTATGCAGTCTGCCTTGAGAGAAACGGAACATGCTGGCAGCGGCGGGCAGCGTGCAGGGCGAAGCGGCGGGGGATTCTAGCGGCGAGCGGGCGACAAACTCCGAGATGGCCCGGAAGCTATGCGGGCGGCGGCTAGGTAAGTCTTTGGCGTAGGTTTGCGAAAAGCCCCTTAAAGGCGGCCCCGGATGTTGAGCAGCGTACAGGCATTGAAGCGCGCATGAGGGCGGCGTGGCGTGACATCAGTCAACAGAAGATGTCACGTAACACGGCCATGGCGGTATATAGGGTTTAGCTTTTGTTATGAAGGATAGCCACATTGAACTCTTGTAGTCAAGTGACTTATTACGTACACTTTCGTGTTGCTGGGCTGCCACTTGTGTATGCAAGGTAGTAGTAGAGGGAGAGAAAGTAGCTAGTGAGAGGAGAAACTTCATGTGGGTGACATTCTTATTATAAAGGAGTTTTAGAGCCGTGAGCTTTCTCACATACTCTCTAGTGTGTGTGATTTCATTTGTGCTGCGTCTAGCGTTCATTACGTGAGTTATAGGCTATGAGTGAAGTGAGATAGAGTGAAAGTGAAGATGTCTTCATCCGGTGGAACGGAGTTCCAATGGGCGACCTTGAGTGGCCGGGAAGCGGCAGCAGTCCAGAACTCAACGATTGGTGGAAGCGAGATAGCGAAGGTGAGGGGCGGCCCAGCCAGGAGTCTCTAGTCTCAGTATGCTGTCATAGATCCCACTCCACGGTGGCCTTGATCAGCCTCCTTCTCTCTACGTCTCGAGGCAGAATATTCAGGAGAGGCTATCTGCGAGTGATCACTTTGTTCTGAATGGCAAAGGTAATAGGTATAAGGACAAGAAGTGGTAATAAAGGCAGATTTTTAGTACCACGGCGAGCAGTTGAGTAGTACTTGAGGCGGGAGGCTTTGTCTGGCGGCTCGATGCAGGTGAGCTACATGATCCTCAGGTACCGAGGAGTCACATGGGAGTGCAAAACACGTGAGGCCTTTGCTCAGAGAGTTCTGGTGGCCTGGACTCTCGAGGGATGTGAAAGCGTATGTACTCGCTTGTCCAACTTGTCAGCGAAACAAACCCCGCACTGGCAGGATCCCTGGCCAGCTGCAACCCCTCACACCTCCTTTTCGGAAATGGGACAGTGTGGGTATGGACTTGATCACAGATCTTCCTGTGACACCTCGGGGGCATGACTCCATCCTCGTCTTTGTCGATCGGCTCAGCAAGATGGTGCATTTAGCACCAACTACTAAGCCCGCTGGGGCCGACGAGATAGCACGCTTGTATGTTGACAAAGTGTGGAGCGGCATGGTCTTGATCGAGAACTTGTGTCGGCGATCTAATTCACGGTATTTTTTGGGCGGAAGTGCTCAAAATCGTTGGGACCAAGCGGCGTTGAGTCTGACTTTCCACCCCTTAAGCCGTGGCGGGGCGAGCGGGTGAGCGGATCACGGAGGATTACCTCGGCATTATATGGGACCTACGGATGGGTGGGACGGCTGCTCCCGGTGGGTGAGTATGCCATCAATAATGCTTACAAGGAATCCATTGCTACCACCCCTTTCGTCCTGAACATTGGTCAGCACCCTCTAAATCCCCTGCAACCAAGGGATCAGCCCCCTGATCCGTGGAACATGGGCGTCCACAGAACCCCCGATCCTTGGAAGCTGAGAGGAACTGATGGGACTCAACCTCCCGCAGTCAGATCTTTTGTCCGGTAATATGCGAGGCCTTTGCGAGAGGAGCACGGCGGAACCTGCTAGCGGCCCGGTCGCGACAAAGGCCTATGCTGACGATCCGCGTACCCAACTCACACCTTGATGAGGCGTGAGGTGTTCTAGCTGATGCGGCGAACTTGAGACTCAAAGCTTATGGCGGAACACGTAAGCTGTGGCCCCGTTTCATAGGACCTTTTAAAGTCGTGAAGCGAATCAATGATGTCGCTTACCGGTTGGCTTTACCAGCTCATATGAAGGTGCATCCGGTCTTTCATGTGGGAGGTTGTTAAAGGCCTACCGTAGCGATGGGAGGATCCAGCCACCTCCCCCACCAGTGGAACTTGAAAGTGAACTTGAGTATGAAGTTGAAACCATTCAAGCCCACGATATTGTGAGCAAGAAGATTGATCTTCACGTCCGCGAATACCTGCGTGAAATGAATTTGGAGCTGTAAGTTTGAACATAGCATAGGAAGCCGAGGCAACAGCAATTGCAGGCTCATCCGCTTATACTTTGGGAAGCGCGAGGCCGCGGGGAGAAGCTGACGAGGCGGCGGGGAAGTCGTGTGTAACCTTTCTGATCACCCATGGGAGAGTACTTAGGGCAGCGCTCCGTCCCACAAATACTCTCACCCGAGCGCGGGCGGTGGCCAAACGTCGGGGACCACAGAGACGGGGAAGGGTCACAGGATGAACCTGCGAAGGTTGCAAGAGGTTGATGCAGCGTATGACTATCTTGAGAACTTATATATGTATCGGCGTGTAGATGTGGTCGAGGATCCGCGGAGTCCCGGCCACATGCCTTCGTTTTGAGCACGTAACCGTCGTCCGTACAATTACGGGTCCGCAGATTGATGCGGGCAATTTGCCGATCGAATCAGCGCGCGCGCGGGATCAGCGTATTGCACAGCGTCTGTGGCCGCTTGGCTCATGGCCAGCGCCGCCAGGCGAATGCGGTGGCGTTCATGGGTATACACCTCGACCATTCAGGTGAGGAGAGGTTTCTACCGGCGATCTGCCATTGGACGACCACTGCTTCCAATCCTCCATCTTTGGTAGGAGGTTCCAGCGGGAGAAGCGTAAAGAGGCTGAGGGTGGCTGTCATCACCCAACAAGCGTGCCGGCATTCAGTTTGCACCCTTGTTGCGCCACCGCCGAGCGGCTCTCTCTCGGCGAACTCGGAGTCTTTGACCGAGTGTTATTCAGCGGTGAAGGAGTTAGATTCGGCGGCCTTACATTGACACTGGCCGTCCCCGCGCAACTCGGAAAGGGACTTGACCGGGATTATCGCAAAGCCCTCCCGGTTATCACGTAGACTTCGACGCGTGCCGTTGAAACTACGAGCTGCCTTTACTACCCCACACACGTGAACGAGGGCGTTCACATTCTCATAGGAGGGGAGTAATGTAGCGAAACGCTACAGTCACCCCAAGGGGGAAGGGTTACTTAAGGCCCGGCGTGGCTTTATGTTTCCATCCAATGCGGTACCTAATGGTTAGGGCATCGGATACCCTATAGGACGACGGAGGTCCTAGGTTCGAACCGTAAGAACTGGTTCACCCGTGGGGCCACCAGGTAGGCTTGGTGGGCCCCACATCAACCTTTAACGTACCCTCCTCTGTGTGGAAGAGGATTGGGACTTAACGGAACCACGGGACCAATCCGGTCCCGGATGTCAGACGCGGCCGAGATCCCCAGGCCAGCGTTTTAGGTCAGGTACAATTCACAGTTGCCGGGTTAGTGGTGAGGACGAGTGGCAGAATGAACAGCGGCAGCGTGATAGGATCGACCGTGCAGCGGCGTGCGGTGGCGCGTTGAAGGCGCGCTGGAATGCGGTGGCGTTACGTCACATTATACACCTCGGCATTGGTCGAGAGAGAGAGGAACGTGTGATACGCCATTGGGCGGCCACTTCCCGATCACTCCATCTTTGGTAGGAGGAGGTTGATTGGGGAAGCGTAAAGTAAAAGGTGGCTGTGCGGCCCAGCAACGTACCGGCATTCAGTTGCACCCGCGAGCTGCACGCCACCCTCTGAAAACTCTCTCTCTCTCTCTTCTTTGAACTCACGAGAGTCTTGGAATTGTGTTGTTGTTCAGCATTTGAAGAAGAAGCGGTTTCGATCGTTACACTCTCCTCTCTCTCACACTTAGCATCTGTTCTTTGGGCGAAGAGGAAGAAGAAGAACAAGACAACAAACCACACAGCAATGCAAAAGCCACTAAGCCCGGCACTAAAAGACAAACTAGCATCACTACATCCCATCTACTTTATGCCCGGCGGTAGATCACGAGTCTTAGCAGTGGCAGTCTGATTGGCCAACTGCCCGAGGCTGGCCGGCTACTTGGAGCCTTATGATAGGTCAACAAATGACAATCCCGGCATTTTAGCGCTTCGAGGTGCGCCTAGCTGAATGGTGTGTGCTGCGTTCATTGGAGCACGCCAACACTGGCGCCGCCTTCGCATTTTCCGTCACCGGCAACTCACGGATTATGCGGTCCGTGACACTGAATATGAATATGTCAAGTACAACTGAGCGAGCGTGAGATCCGTGGAAACGCGCTCCGTTACGCTACATACATATACATGCGAAACAAAGCATACGCCCTTACTTGAGCTGCTTAATGAACAAAGAAGCGGGGATGAGACAATGATAGCGTGGGCGAGGCGCGTGAGGCGGAGTAGGGGAGTAAGGAGAAGCTTCGCGTACATTGGCAATGGGGGGAGTATTGGCGGGGCCCAGGAGGTGGATGAGGGTAAGACAAATTCAAAATCGAAAGGCTCACGGCCAATTTGGCCGAAATGGTGGCCGGCGGCAAAAGTGGCGGGGAGGAATGAGGAAATGGACCAATGAGGAGTGGAGTCATGGCGGTACGGGATGGCCGGTGCTGGCAGCTTCAGCGGGGGAGAACCGCAGGGCGTGGCGGCACGGAAAATACGTCAGTGTGACGCGCCCGGCGCGGCGTTTCCGCAGAGTCGGGAGGCCCTCCCGAAATGATGATGGCCCAACACGGGATCTCCGGCGGACGACACAAATGAAGAGGGGCCCAACCCGCGGGGAAAACCCCGTTGGTCGGTTTGGCAAGATTCACGGGCAAATGAGCTGACGTGGCGCGGCGGGGTGGGGCGGGAGAAGCGGCCTTTGTCGGCGTCTCCCAAAGTGGGGTGAGTTGTGCGTCTGTCTTGGCGTTGAGGTGGTGGGGAGGAGGCCATGGAATCTAGGGTTTGGAAGCGCGAGGGCAGGCTGAAGCTAAGGCGACCGGGCTCAGGAGGCCAGCGTCGCCGTAGAAGAGAGGGGCTCGGCGAGAGAGAGGAGGTCAAAGGGAATGCGGGGCTTCACGGCCATAGAGGAGCTTCGTAGGGAGAAGCCCGGTGGAGGTGAAGCGAGGAGGTGAGTATGCGTGAAGGCGGGGAGGGATGACCTGGCGTTCACCTCTCGGCTACAGCGCGGCAGCGAGCGCCGCGCATCGCTTGACATACGTATGGTACGTTACGCGGCGGCTACGCGAGGGTAGGGAGGGCTAGGAATTAAGGTGAACTGATGCGGAATCACATGAAGCAGCAAACGCCCCCTTGTATTCGGTGCCATTGTCAGAGTGGACAGAGTAGGGGAGAGAGTGGCGGTGAATTATGGCCGTCAGGAGGCGAGCAGAGTGGATGGAATGCTTAGATTCTGTCGCGTGAACTTCCACCCACTTGGTGTATCTGTCCACGGCTAGGAAGACCCGAATGTAGCCAGAGGGGGTGTCGAGCTGGGGGATAGAAAAGGTGTCAATGTTCCAATCTTCGGCGACGCCTCGTATGGGGATCTCACCCATCTCCGGGGGTTAGCGGTCGGGGAAGCGGGCGGCTTGCCCGGCGTTAGCGGCGGAGTGCGGTTTTAGATGTAGGCTCACGCCGCGCGCGGGGGCGGGCCAATATGCGCGCTCTGCCGGCGGGGCGACCATCTTCTTACGGCCAGGTGGAATCCGCGGTGAGAATGCGTGGTGACATCAAGAATCTCCATGCGTTCGTTGGGGAGCGAGGGGAAGGCTAGAGGGAGTATAGAATGTCCTTCATCATCAGTTCGGCCTTGGCGGAGCGAGCCAGAGCCTCTCGGTGTCAAGTGATAAGGGGGGCTTATGTCTTGAGGTCATGGCGTGGCCTTGAGAAGGGAAAGTCTGAATGGGCGTCATTGTAGCCCAGGGAAGAAATAAGGGAGGAAGGAAAGGAGGCGTGGCCATCATATACATAGAGTTCCCGCGGATCCGCATGGGGGTGGCCGTGGGTGAAGTCAGGGTCCTGCCAGCGATGGAGGGTGGTGGCCCGTGGCCGGAATATCGATCAGCCCATCTGCGAATATGACATCATGCAGGTCTTGATCGGCAATAAAAATCTCAATGGGAAGATGCTCAGGGTTCAAGAGGGTGGGTGGAGGGATGGGTTCATGAACGGCCGGATCGTGACAGAGGAGGGGAGCCGAAGGATTTCGACTGAGGCCGTCTGCATTGCCGTGGCTCCGTCCGGGACGGTGAGTGACCTTGAGTACATTATACTCCTCCAACTTCATCACCCATGGAGTGCAAACTTAGATTAGGTAGGGTTAGCCATGATGTGCAACCAGAAGTGGTGGCATGTGTGGTGGTCCTAATGATAATATAGGCTGGTAGGCCGTAAAGAGCTTGAACTTCTCGGTCTTGAGAGAATGGCGTACCTGGCTCGGTAAGAACGTACTTTGGTCTCGGTTTTCAGAACAAACCACTTCCAGCATAAGCGTTGTTCCCCATCAGAAGGCTTGACCCGCCTTGCCGCCCGTCGGCGGCGGTCGGCGTCGATGATGGTGGGCGGTGGGGTCAATTGATCACCGGACAAGGAGGAGCGGAAGGGCGCGCTGGAAGGCGGAAATCTTTCGGCCATTAGTGGTGGACTCAGGTGCTTCTCCAAAGGCATGTAAGGGGCCTTGTGATAAAGGGAATAGCCCTTGATGAACCGGCGATAGGATGAGGTGAGTCCCAAGAAAGACTTGAGCTGAGTGAGGTTCTGTGGAATCGGCATAAGGTCAATCGCTTCAATCTTGTCGAGTGATGGTTTCAGGCCATTGATGCCGAGGCGGTGCCCGAGATGAGTGATCTCCTGATGGCCCCATTTGCACTTCTTGGGTGCAATCTTCAAACGCGCACTGATGAGCTGTTGAAGTACTTGGTCAATGTTCTTGAGGTGGGAGGACGGTCCTTCTTTGTCAGGGAGGAAGCATCATCCGCGTAAGGCTGCATGAAAGAAAGGCAGCGACAGGGCGAATACCTGGTTATTACAGGCTTGCTTGTCCTTTGGAAGGAAGCACTGTCCACTGCACGGCGTGTGGCTGTCTGTGAAACCCCGTCTTACGCTTGTCGGCCTGTTGCGAGGGGGATACGCGAAGGACTTCTGCATGTCGGGCCGAAGAACCATGCGGTCCTCAAGGAGAACGCAGTAAGAATCAGGTCCACATCCGGTAACATATAAGGATCCCACTTCGTTATGGCATTCAGTTTCCGATAGTCTCCACAAAAGCGGAGTGTGCCATCCGGCTTTGGGGGCAGAACGGCCGGGCTGGCCCAAGGCCCTTCTCCGGGTTCCATCAATCTAGCAGCCACGTTTTCATCGATCTGTCGCTCGACGTTGGCCTGCTGAGCGGCGGAAAAGCGGTAGGTAGTCATGGTCATCACGGGAGGGGCATCCCCCGTATCGATGTGATGCTCAATCAGGTGAGTCTTGCGATGTCGAGTGAATGGCGTGCAAAAACCAGGTGATTTCGGCGCAGCACTTGGCGTAATTGAGAATGCTTGATCGGGTGCGAGACTGCTGGCTATCGCATCGACCCTCTATCTCCGGCCACTCTTCATCCTTGATGGTCTCCGTGGCTGCAAAATCTCGTCACGGCTTATCACACGGCGGCAAAAAGGTCTTCGTCGTACCGCGAGAGGCTACAGACCCTACGAGGGAATGCGAGAGGAATCTCGTCTTTAGTACTCCCGAGAATTGGCCGATCCATAGGAAGAATGGGGGCTGCCGACCGCATGGTACATGGTGATCTCTGGGTAGGAGACTGTTAGTGTATAGTAGTTAGTCACTAGACAAGTTGTTGTTAGGTTATTGAACATTGTGCGTGTGTTGTGTCATGTGGCCCTTGGCGTGATGTGCGCCTAGACGTGTGAGTGATGCGGACTTTGGTCGATTGGAAGCTGGCCTTGTGGTGAGAGGAGGTGGCGAGCGGCGTGACGATTCGAAATAATGACGTGTATGGGGCCAGCGGCCGCGGTCGCCGAATCAGAGATTGTGGCGTGACAGCATGAAACTGCGCGCCAAATTTGAAAGTGGCGTGGCGGTATTGTACTTTAGATTGATTTGGACTTAGTATGAAGTGGCGTGGTGTCGGCGCGCGATTGAGAATTATGCGAACTCGTAGGTATGCGGTGGCGTGAGATAGCGGTTGTGGCGTCATCTATCTTAGAGGCAAAAGGTGAGATCTCTGGCGCCAAGGCGTGGATTGAAACGACTGGTAGGATCCGTGAGCCAATTTGAATCGTGTGAGTCACGAGGATCGGCAGTATGAAGTTAAGATCGGGATAGGGCCCTTGCGGGCCGCTGATGCGATGTTGTTAGCTCAAATAGCATGTTATCCCGTGTGTAGTGACATAGTACTTAAGAATTGTTTTGTTGTAGGCAAACAATTCATTGAGCCTGTAGTAGTCTGTTATCTTTGTTGGGTGTTGGAGCACTACACTTACTTTTCGTCTTTGTGAGGTAGTGGTACGTGAGATTACTGGGTGGCCGATTTGAGAGGGGTCCTCTCAATGTATGAGTGAATTCACTATTAAGGAGTTTTAGAGCCTGGAGCTTTCTCCTATTCATTTCTCTCTGTTATTCCGCTGTGCATTATTTGCTGTGATTCACTCTGTGAGTAAAATGGGCTATGAGTGAATGTGAGAGATTTGAAGATGTCATCGTCGATTGGAACGCGAACTCCGATGGAGGGTGACCCGAATGGAGGAACGGACGGCAGCAGTGGAGGAGTCCCTCCACCAACAAGTGGTATCAGAGCTCATGGAGACTCGGAGGACCACGTCAAGTTCAGCATTCCGGCCTTTGATGGGCAGGATTACAAGGCGTGGAGATGGAGGTTGGTTCCCCTGCTTGTTGGCAAGGGGTTGCTTGGGTATGTTGATGGCAGCATCAAGGCGCCGGAGTTACCGGTTGGAGCCTCAGCGGAGCAGCAGTCGGAGCACGACGTGGCGCTCGCACGATGGAAAGCCAAGGACAACAAGGCCCTGACGCAGATTGTAATGAGCGTAAGAGGAAGTCCGTCCTCTATGCTATATGATCTGAAAACCTCTCATGCCATGTGGAGATGCCTAGAGGAAATGTATGATGTAAAAGACAATGTGACGATCGTCAGTCTTTACACGCAGCTAGGCAAGATGAAGATGACTTCAGATGAGAAACTAGAAGCTTATATGGTCAGGTTTGATGCTCTGATGGAGAGGTTCATAGCCCTTGGGAAACCATTAGAGGCAGACCATAAGATAAGCCAGTTTCTAGGGGGTTTGACCAGTAGATTCGATGTGGCAGTGGCGGCTTTGAGGACAGTCCTGACTAATACCACGATGACTCTTGAGCAAGTCAAGCGTAGGATAAAGGAGGAGGACTCCATTCAGGATGTCGGCAGCCCTGAGGAGAAAGTGCTTGCGTTGCACACTCGACCGAATCGAAGAGGAGGCGCCCCGAAGTCAGCCCGAGGAGAACGCTCGGCAATTACGTGTTACACGTGTGGCAAGACCGGCCACTACTCCAGCGATTGCTTCAAGAACAGAGGCAGCCAAGAGAAGGGAGGAAACGCGACTTCATCCGGCAAGAAGGAGAAGAAGGCGTTCGGTGGCACTTGCTTCAAATGCAAGAAGAGAGGCCACAGGAGTTCAGACTACAAGGTAGCAGTTGAGAACAACCTCATGCTGGCGGAGAATACTGAGAATGCGTTTGTGGGAAGGATTCAGGAAGAGGATCCGAAGCGGCCGTGGCTGATTGATTTCGGCGCTTCTACGCATATGTGCGGAGACACATCGATGTTCTCCAAGCTCGATAACTTGGAGAAGACACGCTCAGTCCATTCAGCAACCGGTGAAGGAGTCACCGTGACGAGAGGTGGAGCCGTGAGGATGATACTCGGAGACGGCTCGGTCATCAATGAAGAAGACATACAAGAGAAGTTGTCAATTGGTGACGTTCTTCACACCCCTGGGCTAAAGCAGAATTTCATGTCTGTTAGCCAAGTGTGTAA
>CM074815.1:879349-914168 GCA_037447605.1 Zygnema circumcarinatum
GAGTGCGCCTAGCTGGATGGTGTGCCGTTCCGTGGGCCGCCAACACCTGGCGCCGCCTTCTCGCATTTTCCGTCGGCAACTCCTGGATTATGCCGGTCCGTGACACTGAATATGAATATGTCAAGTACAACTGAACGGGCGCGGATCCGTCGAACGCAGCTCCGTTACGCTACATCGTTTTGGCGTTGGCGTTGCGAAATGCGTTCGTCTGGTTTTTTCTGTCTGCTCGTGCTCGGGCCGCATAATACCGTACAGTCGTACGACCGTACGACCGTACATGTTGTAAAGGCGTTGTAAACTAATATATATCAGCCGTTATCTATTCGTCACAGTTGTATAATATAATATATAATATATAATCGTAACTAATCCATCCCTAGTCGGCCATACTGCTGGGCGGCGGGGGGAGGGGACTTAGGGGACAGCGCCAGCTGCGAATCTAACGGTGGCGGTTTCTAGGACGACAACTCTCAGGGAACATGAGGGAGACCGCGTGCCTGTCGGGACTCGACCTTGTCGTTTGAGATAATACCGATCTTGTACGGAGGATGGTCTGTCGGACGTGGTACGAACGGTGCCACATGGCTTGTTGATATGAATGAATCTTGTCGTTCAGTGCATGGTGGCGAAAGGGCTTATTGGGCGTTTCTTACAGCTGGTATATGCGGTTAAATCTAACAAAACTGTGGATAAGAACGGTGGTGACGCAGAACTGGCACTTGTGGACTGCGCGTTTGACGCAACTGTGCCCTTCATAGAACATGTGGTGGCTTTATGGCATTTGTCGTTTTCATTTTTCTACGCGCACAGCGCCGGGCGATGGGCGCCTAGTGCTGGCCACCCGCGGAATACCGCTGGCCGTTTAATAGCATCAGCGCTGGATAACGAACGATATATCGAGATATTTTTTCAACCAATATCGATATATTGCGCTATCCGAACCGCTCATTGGCTGGTACGGCGGGCTTCTAACGGTACGGCTTGGAAAGTACAGTACGGCATATGGCGGTACTGTACGGTATTGCAAAAAGTATGATACGGTGCCGTACAATAGAGCACACAATCGTAGCTTACCGTACTATACGGCCTCGGCCTGCACTCGCCAGCTGGAGTGTAGCAAGCAGCCATGGCGAAATTTGAGCGACGGTCCATGGCGGCATGCGCGAATCTCTTATCCTTATGCAGTCCTAATAGCAGGGCGCAGGGAGGAGCTTGAATGGATGTGAGCTGAAATGTCTCGCTTGAACAGAGTGTTTCGGTTTGAGGCAACCCCGCTATGGAGCTTCTTTCAAAACGCTTTCGTGCAGAAACTGAGCTTTAGAAGGTTACGAGCGATTTATGTCACCAGGCGCGTGGATTAGGGGAGGATTTGATGCTGTAATTCAATTCGTAGGGATTTCGAGTTAAGGAAAATGGCGAACCTTGAAGCTTTCGTTTCCAAGAACTGAAGGCAAATTTGCTTTCTATCTTTCTTGTAGAATAAGGACTTGCAAGAGTTACTTTCCAGCTGCTCTCTGCAAAAGGAGAAGATCGGAGATGGTTTTGATGCGAGTTTCTGCAGAGGTGGACGATTCTTCTGAGCGTTCAGCCATGGCTGTAGGCAGCGAACTTTCATCTTCTCACAAAATAGTTGATTCAAGCAAGAAGCACAAAAACGCAGTAGCTGGTGCCATTGCAGGGAGCGTGACGGCTGCTATTCTGCATCCGTTGGACATCGTAAAGACTCGCTTTCAAGGTCTCACTTGTTTCTACACTCCTCTTGATAGTTGAAAGCTTACAGTTTGAAAATATTTTTTTCACTGCACCCTTTGTCTAATCTCAAGACTTCAAATTGAGCTCTTGTTTGGCTTGAAACAAACGTGGCGAGATCATCAAGGTGACTGGCTTGGAAATGGCGTTGCTTCATGCACTTACGAGGCGGTTATTTCGACACAATAAACTTTGGCCATCTAAGCGGCATGCACGATAGATTTTTTGCTGTTGAACAGAAACGTAGCACCTGCAGATTGGGAAGATTATAGAAGAATGACTTGATCTCGGTTTGTTTGAACTCGTCGTTAAAAGCGATATTGACAATATGGAACACTATTCACAAGATGAAATATCTACGTTTTAATCTTCATCCCTTTTTTTCTAAAGCCTTATCATCCTTACTTCTCCTTCATTACTTTTGGAGCACAAATGACTGCTAGATGGATCAAAAAAACCCGAGGGCTCGGGTGCTGAAGGGTTTTATGAAGAGTCCTGGAGGGAGCGGACTGAAGTCATGAGAGTGAAGGGAGGACTATGACTCCTGTTCCGACATACAATTATATTGGTGCCATGCACCAGGCATGCACGACTTTATGATATGAGAATTTGTTGATCATACCGATGTTGATGTATGTGGATGGCTCGAATCAAACAAATCTTCATTCAACTGAGATACAAAATTCGTATTGCCTGCATGTCTGAAGAAAAATTCATTTCGTGGTTCATGCAGTGTCTGATGGACTAGACAAGACGATGCCACACTATAAAAACACGTGGAATGCTCTGGTGACGATTGCGCAGAAAGAGGTACACGCGTTTTGGGATGATTGCTGCCAAAGTGGCCCCATTCTATGAACTGTTTGGAGTGCCATGCCAAGCACGAGAGGTCGTTGCACTGACTTCAGGTGCGGAGTAACGGAGTGAAGCAGTCGACTAAACAAGCATGTTAATTTGATGGGTGGGATGGGACCTGCAATGCTGCAGCGATTAAAGGGGCTATATGCGGGTATCACTCCTGCTCTTCTTGCTAATGGTGTCTCATGGGGCGTTTACTTCTTTTTGTGAGTGTGCAAACTCCCTATTCCTTTGTTCGTCTTCATCTGTACTGGTTTTGTTGCACTCCTTTACTGTGAATGCATTGGGCTTTTGTATTAAGGTGCCACTTGGCATTTAAGTCTGCGCAGATTGGGTGCTTATGGTCAATCACAAATTGACTGTAGTCCAAATTCGAATTTGTGTTCAATCATTTGATGTACCCTGAGCTGAAAATATGGTAAACAGCTTTGATCAAAGAATCGATTCCGGACTCGGAAAAGTTGATTTAATCCCCTCATCATCAGCACCGTCAGCCAGTAAAGAACCTTATCCTCGATTGAAATGTGAATATTCAGGAAATATTGCCTTGGCCATTTCTTCGACCGATGTCAGGAAGAGTCTTCGTTTGCGGATGGCAACTTTATTTTCCTTTTGGAAAATGAAGTTGGTTTTGGAGATAAGGTGGTTTGAAGGTGGCTTTATGTTGTATTGTTACTTTGTCCCAAATGATCCACAAACGTAGCCACGCGCTTTAATAAAGCTTGGAAGGTCTATAAATGTTCCTTGACTAGCATTGTATCGGAATGGCATGGGGTGAACAGCTACAGTCGAGCCAAAGAGCGCTACACTCAGCTCAGCACAAAGCCTCTGGGGATGGGTCTGCAGATTGCATCGGCAGTAGAGGCTGGAGTTTTGGTGAGTTATCTCTCTCCCCTTGGTTCCTCCCTCCCTCCCTCCCTCCCTCCCTCCCTCCCTCCCTCCCTCTGCTGCTCCCACTCCCACTTCCACCCCCCATTCCCCAACCACCTCTCGCCCTACTTTCACTTCCTTTCTCTCATTCTTTCTTGCACCTTGTACCTTGTGCTTGACCTTATACAAGTTGAGGGGTTTCCGAGCATCTGATTTGCCAAATAGGATTCGGAAGAGACCAAAGATGTCATTCATTGCATCTTGTATACATCTGGGTTTCACATCAGCGCTGACCTCACAGCATCATGTTTTCTCATGTTCTCGCTTCTCGCACCAGTTGATGTGCTTGACCCCTTAATTTTCCTTGCCCAATGTAACTTGGACACCACTTTCAATGGCGTAGCTGGGCTCCCTACAGAGTAACGGCACATGCGAACGTCATTATACTGCCTTCCTTACCTCTTGGTTAGACCCAATAAGTTGTGCCAATAAGGCTAAGTGAAAATGCTTGCCGGACTGTGTCCTCGTCAGCATCAAGCCCTTCATCTCGTGCTATGGCATCTGCTAAAGGATAGATCGGATGAAGTTCTAAGAATTCCAAAAGGCGCTAACATGCTGAAGCACTTCCTTTGATACTGTTTGTTTCCTCTGCAGACATCTCTCATAACCCACCCCTTGTGGCTATTGAAGACTCGCCTGCAGTTACAAGTTCCCACTACTGTTGGGATGCGAGCTGGACCTCCTCCTTATCAGAACGCGTTGGGTACGTTGTTTGCTTCAGCCAATTACACCTTCGCATTTTGTTTTGTTCCCCTTTCCTAATTTCACATTATTCATCATGCTGAAGACCTATTGACCTATTGACCTATTGATTAGCCTATTGATGACCATCTGGAAGGTGTCCAAATGAGTGCCCATGTATGCGCTGCAGGAGTGTATCTGACCACTGCCTCGTCAGCTCCCATGTTTTCGTGTTGGTTAGACTGAGTATTCCCAAGTTAGTAAGGTGCCTTAGTACCTTGTTAAGAGTGTTTCTCGTGCGTCGTTAGTTGAAATCTCCACGATTAGGGGCGTGAAGCGCAGATGCGGTACAAAGCATTTGGAGGCAAGAGAAAATGTTTGGCTTCTTCCGTGGACTCGGTCCAAGTCTTGTTCTGGTAGGCCACCTATTTCCCGTGCTTACTCCGTTAAAGATATGCTCGAAAGCTGTCCCTAAAAGCGGCGTTCTTTTTCAGAGTTATGGCTCGTTTTCATGTTTAGAATCACTTTAATTGGTTGAATCTCCGGAGTTGAACACCGAACCTGTCCACTTCCGAAACTCGGAATTTCAAGTTCTTCAGCCTGCGTAAATCATAGCCGGTGTTTAGAGTGATGAGAACTTCGTATTGGGAGATTATTGCTGCCAGGTATCGCATGGCGTGATACAGATGACGAGCTATGAGGAGATGAAGAAGATGGTGATACGTGTAAGGGCTCCAACATCAAATCAGTTTTCGAAAGGCTCCCAAGGTGGAGACGTATTGGTAATGATTACCTTGCAACTCATCTTGCCAAAATGATTGTGAGCTGGCCAAGTTTGGAGCAGCATGAATGGTCAATCTACATCTGAAGCATGAGTGGGTGAATTTGCTTAATGTCACCAGAAAGAAGGACCCTCCTGAAGTCCTGCTTCCTTTGTCGGATAACTTAATCTAAAGGCAACTCCGTGTGCACGAAATGCGTTTCCAGCACTCATCAAAAGCTGCCATGTTATGCATGACTTGATTTTTCTTTCAGTTTGTGAAGGGAATCACAGGCAAGTGTTCTCAGACATACGTTGTTGCAGTCAGCCGACCTTTTGAACTATATTATGGGTTGCTATTTTTTTGAAGCGTCTGTTTTTTAAGGGCTTTGCTCTGCATCGCTTTTTAGAATCTGTTTGAAAACACAGATGGTTGTCCATTTCTCTTATGATATGCAATACCCATTAAAGTTGTAGCTGAGTGAGTGTTATCTTGGGTGCAGGGAGCAAAAGACTATTTTGCATTGGGCTTTTCTTCAAAGACTGTTGCAGTGCTAACTACATACCCTTTTCAGGTGCTCTTCTCTCTCTCCTCCCTCTCTCTCTCTCCGACACTCTCTCTCTCTATCTCTCTCTCTTCTTCCCTACCCTCAGTGACTGTGTTCGGTGCTCTTAGCGGGATGCCTGCACAATCTAAGCTTCAATATTTATGCCTTCAATCTGTTCATGTGAGGCTTTGTATCGGAGTTGTTTACAGGAAGCTAGTCATTTTACGCTTCGGTTTTCATGAAATGAACAAATTAGTGGATGCTGTTTGGTATGCACTCAATTGATATCTTCTTCCGGCTGCTGTTTTGGTCCAGCTTAGCCTCCAAAACCAGTGATGCATTGTTTGCAGCCTTGCTGAGTCTCACTTAGAGATTCGTGTTGGCCATTGAATGCAGGTAGTTCGATCTAGGCTGCAGGTAAGCCTGCTATCCAGTCCCTTACTGTAGTCACCTCCAAGCAGAGTACAAACAATTGTATGGTCATTTTCGGACCGAGAACTTGAAATTTTGAAAGGATGAAGGGAGAGCGTCCAGATGGTGGGGAAAGAAGTGTGTCTGGTGAAGGGGAGTGAGAGGGTAGTCTGAGGCGAAAGGAGGAGAAGGCGATGACTTTCGTTTGCTGAAGTCAGTGCCAATTGTAGGCCGTGCTCTAGTTGCCTTTTTTTTTCACTGCTTATAGCTCCACTTGGAATCCGGAAGTAGGAGTTTTCCTTCAATCGGTAGTTCATCACTTCAGCAGACAAATGAACTGTGCTGTGCTTCTCCCTCCTCGTTTCAACGGTTTCTTTGTTTCTTTATTGTCTGTCCGATCACCCTTCATGCGTGTCGGCGTCTTTTCTTCTAAGCGCACAGCTGTATGGATGGCTCTGTACAGCTCTGTATGGCCCTCTCTACTCTTTAGGCCCACAGAATGGACGGTCTGCAAGGAAGCCCCTATTCAAGGGAGCTGTTTTTTGTGCTTCATGCAGCAACGGCCTGACGGCGCAGGGCAGCTCAAGTATGCAAACGGCTGGAAGGCGGCGCAAGCCATTGCAAGGTGCTCCCTCTCCCTCTCTCCCTCTCTCCTTCTCTCCCTCTCTCCCGCTCCCCCTCATCTTTCAGACAGAATTTCTGAGTCCAGCAAGAGCTCTAGAATAGCCCAAGAGACATGCTTTTGCAGTCATGTTGGGAAAAGTAGCACATGTGGAGAGGCACTCTGAAGGCTTGTGCGGTTCTGTGAAGGATGTCAATGGGAAGGGAGGGGAGTGAGCTTGTGCTGAACTCCAATCTCCTGAGCGCTTGTGGGCAGGCACGAAGGGTGGCGGGGCTTCTTCAAGGGCTTCGTGCCCCACATTCTGAGAGTGGCGCCCGGCAACTCCCTCACCTTCTTGGTGTACGAGCTGATGCTTAAACTTCTCAACTGACCCTCACTTCACATCTCCCTCTATTTTTTCTCAGTCTGACTCTCGAGTCAGAAGCCCCAAAAAGAAAATAATTGCGCTTGTTCTGCTGCTTCAAAGCTCCATCTGCGTCTAGAGTGGTTAAACCCCCTTGTTTAGTTAGTTTAGCGCTTCTTAGTGAGATCGAACTTTTCAATAATGTTGTACACTCATTCATTACTACAGCGAAGCTCCTGGGGCCTCGCAATTCCAGGGGGCGCCTCAAACCCATTCGTCTCCAAGCGAGCGTCTGTTTTTGGAACGATTGTTGTTTCTGAACCCCTTCATTGCTGTGAGGTGATGTTACTACAACCGACACACCTTCCATGCATCAAAAATGCATGTTCCGACCCATCGCATCCGACCCATCCCATCCATCCCTGATGTATGCATTGCCAATTTGCCATACCGTTGTAAGTTGTCATGTGTATCAAAAGAAAGGAAGTGGCATTGATCTCACAATGGCGATGATGTCATCAAATGTACATGGACAAAATCAGCATGGGGAACCACGAGAAACAACTTGGTCGCCAACTAAGGGACTGGAAATCCAACATCATGGCCATCCAAGCCCCCATGGTCTGCCCCAACGTCCCTCCATGTATTGAAAATGCATGTTCCGACCCATGCCATCCATCCCTACTGTATGCATTGCCAATTTGCCATACCGTTGTAAGTTGTCATGTCTAATCCAAGTCACTGCAAATCCACATGATGGCCATCCATCCATCCATCCATCCATGCCCCCATCCTCGCCCCCATGGTCTGCACCACCGTGCCACGTGGCACCCCCTCCCTTGCTCTCTCCCGGCCAATCCCGGCGCGTCCCGAGCCTTTATCGGCCAGCGCCGCCGCCACGTGTCCACGTCTGTTGACTGCCGCCCGTTGAACTCCCGTCCCGATCGCGCAATCTCTGCCGTCCGTTTGACTCGGCCAAAATTTGTCCTTGGGAGCTTGAACCGCACACTTGTCCGTCCCACGGCTCGACCCTCCGCCTTCAGACCGCCAGCCAATGGATGTCTGCCACGTTGGACTCTCACATGACAGGGGCCGCGCTGATTGGCTGGGTCTGGCTAATTTTGCCAGTCTTTGGCTGACGGGAGGGAAAGGAAGGGAGGGTTGCTCCTCTCGGCCCTTTGGCTCTTTTTTTAGCTTCTCTCCCTCATCTTGAAGTTGGAGCTTGGAGCTGCCAACAGGCAGGTGTTGGAGAGCGCTTTGCTGCTTCTGCTTCTGTCTTAGCTCGACCTTTCCTTATTGTACATTGCAGCAGCATTTACGCCATGGCTGCCAGCGTTGGTGCGACTCTGCAAGGACTTGCGCAGCCTTCAGCCGCGCTTTGCTGTGTGAACTCAGCTGAAGTGGGGAATAGGAGCGCATCAGGCTATGGTGCTTCGGCATTCTTTGGCAAAGCAGGTCTGTTGCAAGCATTGTCAAAGCACAAGCTTGTAGCTTCTGCCAACTGGCGGAGGTTGCATTTTGACACTTGCTCTGCAAGTTGCGGAAAGGTTGAACGCTTTGCTAGGTTCGCTGAAGCTGAGAGGAGAGATACAAGCCTTTTCTTGGATTTCTCTATGTAGTAGAGTAGGTCTTGTATCTCTTTCATCTGCCTGATCCTGTTATCAAAGTCTGCGGGCTATGTGAACACCGGATATCTGTCGGTACGATGCTACACTGAAAAGACTGCTGAAAATGCAGAAGGCTATCCAGGAGCGTGTGGTTTTTTAGCTATTATCCGTCCTTGTCGCGTGATCATTCAAGAATCAACCATGCTGCATTCTACAAACGGAATTTGTGTATCTTTGCTGTGGGTTTAATTTGTTGAAACCTGCTCTTAGTTTCCTTTGCTTCTCGTTTCTAAAAAGAAATTTTTTGTTCTTGGGAGATACAGGTCACTCGCTTCTGCACAATGCAGCGGTGCGACAGAATGCCGGCGTTAGAAGAGGGGTTAGTCTTGTAACAGAGGCCAAGATTCGAGAAATTTTTATGCCTGCATTGAGTTCCACAATGACGGAGGGGAAGATCGTTTCGTGGGCCAAGAGGTATGCCTGTGTGTATGTTCATTGAGAGCTATTTTTTACAATATACAAGATTTCTGCTTATGTTTAGGTTATGCTAGCCGCAGTTGAGGATAAGAAGCCGGGAAAACGGCCACAAAGCAAGATAAGATATGACGTCACGAATGTTTTTTGGTTCTATTAAACTCACAACTTGACGTCTTTCTGTCAGTGCAAGTGCTTGTGCTGTTTCTGCAGTGAAGTACAGATTTTTGACTCGTCAAGCTGTCATGTTCATTTTTCTCGGTTCTTTTTTTGAAGCGTCAGCGAGAAGAAAAGACATTATGAGATCAGTGTTTCTTGAATGAATGAGAACCTGATGGATACACTGATGCCTAAATTTTTAAAATACTGATACTGAAATTCACTCTGTTTCGGCAGCTGCCACATTTGCTGCTAATTTCTTCCATTTGATTCTATAGTTAATCTGTTATCATTTCTGATGCTCTTGTGCATTCGCCACGAGTAGCCTTGTAGCACCACTAATTTGTCAAGAATTATAGAAATCTCTTATCTGAGCTCCACTGACCGCATTACTACGTTGTGGATAGTCGCTATCATTCGCTTGACAAGACTGTCAGAACATTTTCTGCCCAGTGCACCAAACTTCGTGCTTAGAAGCAATTTAATGCTAATAGCTGAAGCTTCGTTATTGCAGTGCTCTCTTCGTACCCTTAGGAACAGCTGTTCATTATGTTTGTGATTGATGTAGTGTTTGATGTTGTTTTGGAGGGCAGTGAGGGGGACAATGTCAGCAAGGGCGAGAGCGTGGTCGTGGTTGAGTCTGATAAAGCAGACATGGATGTGGAGACATTCCATGACGGAATTTTGGCTGCAATCATGGTGCAAGAGGGCGAGGTACTAATTGTCACTCATTCCGTGTAAAGAAAGACCTATTGGAGGAATGCTTAGTTTTTGTCTTCTTTCTAGTCGACAATTGATTTATACTTATTCCGGTGTCGCGTAACACAGCCATTTCGTAGCTAGCTACATTCTTGCCAGCCACGCTTTGAAATCCTTCACATTTTGCTGTGTTTCTTGTGAAGCTTTCCACGCTTGTAAGGGCTTGTCGATCATCAATACACTAGGAAGGCTCTCAGACTTGCCATTACTTCCTAATCTCTATAAAATGCTTTTGTCCGTCAGAAGATTCCACTGGTCTATGCGAAAATCGAAAAAGGGTTAAGCAACTAGATGAACAACATCAAGCATTCGCTGGAATTATGAAGCATCATTTCCGCTTGCTCATAAGTTCAGAACTAGTCCTCAGCCAAGGAATCCAATTCATTCGCCACATCCCTGCCTTGTTTTGGGGTCTGGCTGGTACTTAGGTTGCACCTGTTGGAGCTCCAATTGGCCTTCTTGCTGAGACGGAGGATGAAATTGAGGAGGCAAAAGCAAAAGCAGCTTCTTCCGGCAATGGAACTGCTACCGCCGCCCCTGCAGCAGCCGCTGCTCCTCCTCCTCCTGCTCCTGTAGCTGAAGTTGCTCCTCCTCCACCTCCCCCACCTCCTTCTGCACCTGCCCCAGTCGTCCAGTCGGCACACCCTGCAGCAGCAGGTGGCAGAATCGTAGCGACACCATATGCGAAGAAGCTGGCAAAGCAATTCAAGGTACTCTTGTCGTCATATACTTTTTGGACAACATCACTCCGTCTGACTGTCTCTATACAGTGAGCTCACAATGCACTTTGACCCATATCTGCATGGACTTCAATCTGAACCATTCTGTAAGCATAAAGTCTTTTCTGCCAAGAAGACTGAAGGCTGGTTATGTACTCCAGAATACTCTTGATATGAAGTGTTTCATTGCTCGTCATAGTATGATGGTTGAGACTGAACGCAATACCTGCATTGTCCATATAGAAAGTTCTCTTGTTACTAGAAGGCTTTCAATCTAGTCTTTTAGGGACGCGGGTTTTAGCCATTGACTGGAGCTCGCTTACGTTTGGAATTCAACTCTTGATGTTTATAGAGGGGTTGGTACTTCTGAAAAATTAGGCCCCAGGATTTGTGACAAGTACATGCAACGGCCAATGGAAAGCATGTAGTAGGTTGCATTTGTGGGGGGCGAAGTCATATCAGTTTAGGGACACAAGTGTTGCATTTGTGTCGGAGAAGTAACGTCAATTTAGGGACATCATGCAAGAAGTCAGAAGTGGATAGCCTGGCTGGCCTGTAGGTGGGCCACTTGTAGAATGGGTCACCATCAGCGAGTGCCAAGAAAGTCATCGTTGTTAAAAAAACCTTGTGGAAGAAGTGGAAATGTGAGCAAGTTGCGAGACACGTAGATGCTGTGAGTTTCCATAGGGCCTCGGCTGACAATTTGCAGTTTTAAATAAACTCCAAATCTTTAGTAAACAAAGATTTATGTTCATGGAGAGTACAGGCATCAAATTTCAGTGTTTATTCAAAAAAAAGTTAGATTGATGATTTTACAAGCTGTTTGTCCACACTCTTTTGCTTTTCAGCAGGCCTTTCGAATGCGTCATGGTCTATGATTTTTTCCATTTCCATTTTCTTGTAACTGCAGAGAATAGTGACTTGAAGTACGGTTTCATTTACTTGTCCTCAGAGCTCACTACATCTCTGACTTACCTCTATTTCGACCCCTTGTCCATAGTTCCGAGCTGCTGCTTCCTTCTCGAAGCTCCCTATGGCGAAGAAACTGAAACTGTTCTGAGTTTTGTGGTGCAGGTGAATCTAGCCACCATCGCTGGCAGTGGACCCCTAGGCCGAATTGTAGCAGCAGATGTGGAGACTGCAGCAGGAAAAGCTCCGGCTGCTGCTCCCTCTGTGGCTGCCACTCCTCTGGTCACTCCTGCGGCACCTGCCACCCCCGCCAAGGCGGCTGCTCCTCCTCCTGCTGCCACAGTGGTACCTGGTACAACTGTGCCTTTCACGACCATGCAGGGTGCTGTGTCCCGCAATATGGAAGCCAGTTTAGCAGTGCCGACATTCCGTGTGGGCTACACCATCACAACGGATGCACTAGATGATCTCTACAAGAAGGTGAGAAGGATTTGGTTATGCCGACTTCCACTGCAGGTTTCACTTTGGCCCTTGTGATTTTAGTTAATGAGAGTAGTGGGGTCCTCAAACGTGCTATCACTACCGAGGCTGTTTGCCTCGTTGGAGTTTTCAAGGAAAGTCCTTGCTTGTAATTTGAAAGGTGCCTATTCTCCTCGGCTTTGCTATTTCATTTATTCACTTGCTGCATTGGCAGACATGAACCCTTAAGCCTTTGTGTCCAACGATTTCCCCGCACTTGTACACAATGTCAGTACTAGACTGTAGTCAGTATTCATGATGTCAGTGACGAGTCTCACCTTTCTCTTGCTTACTGAAGTTGTGAACAGTTTCAGAATCTTCTTTTTTTTATTTTCTACATCACTGGATTTTCCGGACTCATAGTCCTTGGCTCTAAAGGAGCACTGATCGACAAGTTCGTGTGTACGCGCCCTCCCTCTTCCCACCCGACTGACGCTTTGCCGAAAGATGCTTGACATGTCTGGATGTTTTTCTTGAATGTTTGTGCAGATTAAGTCGAAGGGAGTCACCATGACCGCATTGCTCGCGAAGGCAGTGGCAAATGCATTGGCAAAGCACCCAATTGTGAATGCAGCCTGCAAGGATGGCAAGAGCTTCACTTACAACAGCAGTGTTAATGTGGCTGTTGCTGTCGCCATCGATGGTGGCCTCATCACCCCCGTGCTTCAAAATGCAGACAAGGTGAGAACTTTCTGTCTCAACAACATGAATCTCGATAATATACCTGTAAGCCATTTGTAGCACCGTGATGGCTATCTGTGAATAAACAACACCCTGACTAGGGTGTTTGACTGCATGTTCAGATGTTGGCCTGTATCTTAGTTTTTTGAGAATTCATAGTGTTAGTGCCATACCATCCATTCCTCCCATTTACCTCGTCTCAAGTCCATCCAGCTCACCTGTCCCGTTTCTCCCAGCTGTTCCGCCCACACATTCATTTACATTTCTATCAAAGACAGGGGGCAGTAAAACCTGGAGGCAGTGTTGATGGTCATTCCAAGGCTGCTCTATTTCCGTCATTCTCATGTTTGATAGCCTGTCATGTGTCTGTCCGTTACGGTCTTCTTGTCTACTTGTTGCTCTTCCAGTGGTTTCAGTGGCTTTCCAATCGTGCCTTTGGTAGCTTGTATTCTCCATAACAGGAAGAGTAGAGTAGTACCAGTCACTATACAGTGTTAAATTGCCTACTTTGGCACTCATCTGGTTCTTGGCAACCCATGCCTGTGCCCATGCAGACGGACATCTACAGTCTGTCGAGGCAATGGAAGGAGTTGGTGGACAAGGCACGAGCCAAGCAGTTAGCACCACAGGAATACAACTCAGGTAAGTCAAACTTATGATTGCTTCGGGCTTGCGATTTGGTATCATGGGATGCCGGCTTATCAAGATGACACTTGGACCTCTGCGTGGTAATTTTTCTATTAAGCAAAGAGCAAATGAAAGGTGATGGCCTGTGGTCACACTGGGATCGGTAATTGGTTGTGGCTGTGATCAATCTAAGTTTTGAGGTTATACCCATCGTCAATCCTGCTGCAGGATAGGTTGAATCATTTTTTTGGGAGCTGCTCATAGCTATATTATTCCAACTGAAACTTATTATTTCCTAACTTCTGTCCACAGTGAAGAAGTCCACAGTCCACAGTGTCCACATTGTCTGCTAATGTAGCGTTTGGGATAAGGACACTCTTTCTTGCTAGCAGCTCCCTGATCATACCTCAGGTTCGGAATTATGACAGTTGAGTTCAGTTTCAATTGAGGTGGAGGAAACTGTGCAGTACAGGGGCCCTATAGATCAGTCCGCAGCTTTGTTAAGAACTGGGGATGAAGTGCTTAAGTCTTTAGACGAATTGAATTATGTAAATGCAAAGGTCAGTCTTTTCACTGGAGGCAGATTTGAGGCTTGTACTCATGTCAGATCGAGTAATGCAGGTACATTCACCCTTTCCAATTTGGGCATGTTTGGAGTGGACCGATTCGATGCCATCTTACCGCCTGGAACAGTATGTGCACCTCTCCTCCATCGCCTCTGTATTACGACCTTTTTCGGTCTCTTGCACTTAATTTGCCATATCTCTCACGTTTGCGGGGTATAGTGCTAAGCAAATAGTTGAAAATCCTAAGTAAGCATCCTGAATTGCTCCAAACTGTTGCTAAAATCTCTATTTATTAGCACGAGTCTCAATGTAGTTCAACCGTATAAATACATACTTCTGCGCTGTGACAGAATAATTTGTTCAGTTTGCTCGCATGTACCGCATTTGATCCGGCCCTCACAATGAGCAGGTCAATTTGCTTAGACGTGGCTTGCATGATGCCCATAATCGTGAAGGACTCGTCCAAGCCGTATTCCTGCAATATCGATACCATGCATGTTGATTGAGTGGTGTATGTATCGTGGTTGCGTTGACTTTGATGCAGGGCGCCATTATGGCTGTGGGAGCATCTCGGCCGACGGTTATCGCTACAGCAGACGGCCTCTTTGGAGTCAAGCGTCAGATGCAGGTGAGGCAATCCTCCATTCAAACTGTCTTCTGCATCTCCGTTTAGTGCTACGGACAAGGTCCCTCCATTGCTGAGTCTTTTACGATGTCTGATCACCACGTTGGTACATTAAAGTCCAGAGGGCCATTCGACGAGTCTTGTAACCCCCTCTCCAACCTCCGTAAGGGCTTTGAAGGTCCTCTGTTCCCCACTCCTCCGTAGTCGTCAATTTAGGTGCAATGTTTAACAGAATTCTCCCGCTTCAGGTGAATGTGACAGCTGACCACCGCATCATCTATGGCGCCGACCTCGCTTCCTTCCTTCAGACGCTGGCGGAGATCATCGAGAACCCTGCAGACTTGACAATGTAGAGTACCGCTAGACTTGCAGCTAGAAAAACTATAGGAGCAGAGATTCGACAAACGGGATGATCATATCGATGGTGATGTGGTCATGGCAGTGAAGCTTTATAGCAGACCCAGGGCATCATGTAACGATGTCAATAGGGTTTTTTGCCGAGAATGGGAGGAGATCGCGAACGCTCCTCTCTTGCTTTCTACTCCAGTCATATAGTTCCATAGAAAAAGCAACAATTAGGGCTGCTTAATATATTCGAGCGGGAGTGCTAGGTGGGTTGGCCATGAGAAGTAACAGTTCGGGGTTCTGTACATCATGGTTCAACACAAAGCGCGGCCATGATGCATGTGACGAAAGCCTTTCCTTGCCTGCTTGAGGCGCGCACAGTGGACGTTTGTCTGTGTCTGTGTGTGGGATGTCTTCTATTTATCGGGTTGAAAAAGCAACTTCACTATCCTTCAGTGGAGGACGGACGCTTCATGAGCTGGGGAGCTAGGGGACTGGAAGGTGAATATTATTAATAAAGAATGTTTTGTGTAAGAAGACGAACGAAGGCAGAAGTGCTTGTGAAGTCCTGTTTGTCATTTTTTTTTTTTTTTTTTTTTGTTTTGTGAAGTACTCCACGTTACGATTGAAGAATGTGATGGAACATTGACTTCTCTTTCCTTTGAAATCGAGTAGTCCACGACCATGACGCGTTAGCCGTGGAATTAAACACATGTCAAGAACTTGTTCATTTTGAATGTGGAGTACAAATAATGAGACAACATAAAGCAGGACTAAAACCTGGAGAATTGGCAGCTTAACTTTGGAACTGAAACTGGAAATGAAACTGGAGCTGAAGCGAGAAATTTGAGAAATCTCGTGCAGTGGCGGCCAACTGGCTGGTACGCATGTGAAGGCTGCTTCTTTTCCTGATGGTTTCAAGGTCTGGGGGAGGAGCTGGCCCGCGGAAACCATGGCGGCAGCGATGGGCCGTGGGCCTTCCTCCCTCCCTCCCCCTCTCTCCCACTACGAGGCTCTGGGCGTGTCTCGAGACGCGCCTTTGGAGGCTATTCGGCGGCACTACCTCCGTGCCGCCCTTCTGCTGCACCCCGACAAGCGCGTCTCTCCCTCTTCCTCCCTCTCTCCCATTGACTTGCACACACCCGTCTGCTCAGCGACTTCTCCCTGCTGCGAGAGCCGTGGAGGTGGGAATTCTTTGTCTGAAGGGCTCCGCTGCGGCACTGCGAATGGCATTCCTGAAGAGGGCGAGGAATTGAGAGGTAGTGCCACTTGTCAGCAGGAGAGCGCCTCTGCAGAAGGACATTTTCTACAAGTGCAAGAGGCTTGGGCAGTCCTACGAGACCCCGCCTCTCGGGCTTTGTACGATCGCCAGCTGGCAGGTGGGTTGGAATCCCTTAAATTGATGGACGCACACACCTGTCTTGTTATATGCTGTTACTTTTATGCCGGTTTGTATTTGTGGATGTTTTTCATTTCCTGTATGAAGATTTTAGGGTTCTTTGGTGTGAGACGGACTTGATTGGATAGAGGATATATGTGTGTGAGAGAGAGGGGGGGGGGAGGGGAGGGGAGGGGAGGGAGAGAGAGAGAAGAGAGAGAGAGAAGAGAGAAGAGAGAGGGAGAGATAGAGAGAGAGATTGAGGGAGATGGAGGGAGAGAAAAATCTCAAGACGAGCCTCTTTTCGGGCCTCTTTTTTTTTTCTTTTCTATTTGCATCCATTACAACTACATTTTGAATTGGTCCTTTCAATTCTATGCGTTGAATGTGTCCGGTATTGTCAAAGTGGTGTTTTATAGCCCGGTTGACACTTCGAGGTTAAGAACATTTTATGCTTGGATGCTGGTACAAATAGTCGTATTGAATTGACAAGAGTAGAAATGAGTTCACTTTCTGACTCCAGTATCCGTATGTCTTAGAGTATCTTACTACACGTAAATTGAAAACTATCTATTTCACCAGCAACTTAGCATTATCTAATTCACTAGCACCGTTGCAATTATCTGCTTCACTAGCAACTTTCCATTCATTTAAAATTCACCAGCCACTCTGCAAAGCCATGAGCATGTCTTTTGACCCTCCATTCCATATCTATGCGCTGCAGCTTTGGAAAGCCAAGCTTGCTCTACAGCAAATATCCCTGTCTGGGACGAGATATCGCTGCTTGAAATGGAGCGCGAGGAGGAGAGCGGCACCTTCATATATGTCTGCCGATGCAGTGACTGCTTCGAAGTCACAAAAGAAGATGTGCAGGAAGCGTTGATTTTTGGGGGCTCGGATGGCTCATTAGGGCAAAAGCATGCTGGTTCCATGGCCAGGCAATGCGCCAGTGCAGTGATTTCCCCCACCATTATCGTTCCCTGTAATTCATGTTCCTTACACATACGCGTCTCGATTTCGCTTGATGGTGATTGATCCAATAAATCTGTTTCCTTCTGTTTTCATGACTCGCCTGGATTCAATTTTGTCTGAGCACGTTGGTTATGTAAAAACAGAAGTTACCCCATCCTTTTCTTTCAGATCCAAATGGCTTTTTCAACATTGGTCAAAGTAGAAGTCACCCTTGGAATCACATATGTTGGAATCTGCTCATGCCATGTAATGATTTCAGAAGATGTTTGGCGGTCAGCTCAGACAACATTGGACAGCGGAGACTCAAATTCGAGCAATTTTTAATCGGACTTTTCCATTGTGATGTTGTTGGGTCCATGTCAAAACTTAAATGCATTTCAGAAAACCCCTAAGCGGCAAACTCTTTCAATTCAAACCAAGTTGAAGAGGAGGAAGTGGCATTAATCTCACGATGAAGTTGAAGGCGTTCTTTGTAAGCAGTCATTACTGATGCCAACATTTCAGAAAAAAGGAAAGGGGGAATGAAAACCGAATAGACTGATCAACATCCCATCCTCCATCATCTCGAAAAGCGGAGGAGCTTTGGCACATGCTTACGGTAGAAAGATCCGCCGGCACAATAATCGACAATACTGACTCGTATCGAGCTTCTTCGGCTGCAAGACAAGCCCGCTCCCTCCTCAGGGCCTCAAATCTCTCATAGAAATCTTTATACAGTGGTGAGAGAATTGTAATACAGCAAGCACTCAAAGCGTATTTATCGACGACAGTTTGTTGATGCTTTCGGCATACAACCAAAAACACTCAGGAAAAACGTGCACTCGAGGGAGAGGGAGCGAAGGGGGAGAGGGAGTCAGAAAGACAGGATACGTACCAGCCGCCGGAACACGCCACATTTACCTTTTTAATTAGATTGTCGAAGCAAAGTAGTACTCTTTTCCCTCCTGCAACGAAGAGCGCTTTGTGGCTCTGCAGCCATGGCCGCTGCAACAGCCATATCTTCCATAACAGGAACTTCCTGTATCCGCCACCATTTTCAGAGTAGAGAACAATTCCTTTACATAGCGCCTTGTAGTAATTATTTTCACCAATCTGGATTCCCTCATCTGCAGCTTCACTCCTTAACGTGTCTCAATTTTCATCCCAGCACGCAGGGAGGGGGTTTTGGAAAGAGGAAATATATCAGGAAAATAGCTATTCTGGCTGAATTAAGAAAAGGATCCACTCGAAACCTTACAGAGCTGTGTAACACGCTGAAAAGCTCGTTTTTTGAGGTAAATTTGATGCCGTATCTGAATGCATGGGTAAATATATTCTTCTTAAGGGAGCGTGTTTGTAATTTTCCTACATTGCACCTTATGAAAAACTTGGAGTACCTTCATTCTTTTGGGATAGCGGAACTGTATGTATGTGCATTGGTGTCAAGTCGGCAGAAGAATGTTCTTTTTAAGATCTCTGCAAGAAATGTTACTTAACTTCTTCCCTCGACAACTTCCCTTCGCTTCCATCCATTCTCCTTCACTTCGCACTTGATCCCAAACTTGCCATATCATTGTGTCTGTATTCATTCACACTTGGAAACAGCCAATGTTCTTAGCTTTAGAATTGGTTTACGTGTGTTGACCTCGTGTGCAATTTGGAATCTGTCAGCTGTGTGTGCAGAATGCCGGCAGACCTGCTGCAGCTGCGCTGCGTGACTTTGTGGGAGCTGCAACGGAAGCTTTTCTTTCGGGAAACGCCCGAGAGAGACTCTCCTTAGAACTGGCAGTAAGCACTTTTCCGGAATCCGCAACAGTGTGAAGCCCTTGCTGTTTAAAACTCTTGAACGCCCTTGAATGCCTTGTAATGCTTATGTCAAGTGATCCTGGGCATCAATGTTGACAAGGTTGATGATGCATCTTCATTGCTCGAAGGGCAGTATGGTGGTGGCAGTGCCTCGGAGTTTCGGTTGGATGCTGCCGGCTATCGACTGACCGCTGCAGAGGAGCGCTACTGCTGCCAGTGGTTGGATGCAGTAGGTGACAGTAGGTTTACAGTTTGATGCCACATTTTTTTGGTTAGTTGGTGAGAGCGATCAGGTTGGCCAAGTCAAATTTGATAGGTCCTTTTATACGCTACAAATACTGTCTGATAGTGCTCATAAGTTCCGTCTGATTCCAAATTGTAGTGTATGGTTTCAAACTCTGGAGCTCATGAGTGTCAGTTTTTCAATTCTTTGCAATTGCTGCGCTCTATTTCTTCTAGTATTGACGTGGTTATTTGCCGTTTGTCTACTGACAGGTTTATCTCACATTGCAGTCAATGCAAATTCGTGATAATGAAGCATCAAGGAGCTTCATCTCTGACGACAAGTGGCTTCTGAGCATCGTCCAAGTGAGGCTCGTGCAGTTGCTGGACCGTGTTAGCAAGTCAGGCTTTAAAAACGAGGCAGGAAACATCTGCGACTTTACCGACTTGTGTCATCATCTTTGTGTCTTGGAGATCCCTAGAAAACAGTGAAATTTGAAATTTGAATCCCAGCTCCAGTTAACTTTTTGTTGAGCCTGTTTTGCAAACCTGTGAAGCAACGATGCTTCATTTGTTCTTATTGACGGAATGTACTGACTGCCGAGATTCCCCCCACGAACTTTTTCTGGCAATAGGGCAGGAATGTGAGAGGTGGCTGCATAGGAAGAAGGCTAAAGGAGCCAAAAGCTGAGGTGGAAGGGTGAATGGGGGGGGGGGGTGGGGGGTCATAGAGAGTACTTGAAGGCCAGCGAACGCAAGAGGAGCAGGTGCGCTGCACCTTCTGCCCTTCAAACTTCCACCAGACTTTATATTCTACATACGAATTCCTGAAGTGTAGACTTTGGATGAAATTCAATCAATCACAAAACGACCTGCTTGGGTTTTTGATAGAAGTTTGCTTCAAAAGTTTGAGAGGTGTTCCATCTTTGTTTGTAAATAGCCGCTAGAGGATCAGGTAGACTAGCCCGATGTTTTCACTTGTCAGGTGAGGGCCTGCAGGCCTGTCTTGACGACTATGGCACTTTAATGTATGTGTACCTGTTCATATAGCTTTGTGGTTGTGAACGTATACTCTTGAGCAGTGGACGTAAACAAGGGCACTCGGGAGCAGAGGTGCAGAGTTCGGTGAAGTTTGACCGGGCGCTGGCGACAAATGGAGAGTCGGGAGGGGTTGCGGCTGAGAAGGTGGTAATCAGCCCTCAATGGCTTCCTATCAGCCAGCTGATTCTGCTCACGGTGAAGGTCAGTCCATTCCCAGATGATATAGGACTCTTCAGGTTCTAGCAATCAGTTATTTCTCTCTCTTCCCCTTATCTGTCCGAGGGAGAGAGAGAGCGAGAGAGAGAGAGAAAGAGAGAGGGGGGGGGGAGAGAGTGGTATGGTAGCCTCAGGGTAGCACTGTTACGTCAGTTGATGGCTGATTTAGGTCAACTGAAAAGTTGTTTGCTCGCCTTTGGCTGCAGGTGGTCCAAGAGCTGCAGGACTCTGACGGAGCATAAGGGATGAGTTAGGCTGCTCTGAACCCTTTTATGCTCCTCTCAGCTTCTAAGGAAACAGCTCGCACGTTCTGTGGCTTGGATGTAAGGCAGCTGAAGGAAATGTTGTCCACCGACTCAAGCTGCGTAGCCATGTAACAAGGCGTTGCTACAACAAATAAGATAACCAAATGTGTAGTATCTTAATACGGAGATTGTTCCCACTCAAGTTTAGCTCTTTAGGGTAATAGAACGAAAGAAATAGACGGAGGTATGGTAGGACGTGTAGGACTTGTGAAAGCTTCCCTATGCTGAACATGGCAGCGCAGCGGTGCAGGCCTCCATAGGGCAATAGTTTTTAAGTGACGTAATTTCCCAAGCCACGCCCCGCCACCCCCAATGCATAGCATCTCGAATATCGGACCCATGCTTTCTTCTTCTTCTTGTTCAGTGAGGCGGCCGTTGGTTGCCTTGCCTGCTTACCTTCCAAAGCGGTTTGCGATCTGTGGTTTGCGGTTTGCAGTTTGCGGTTTGCAGTTTGTGGTTTGCAGTCTTTGGTTTGCAGTTTGCGGTTTCATATGGCGTCAGCGACGTACTCCACTTTCCAAACTTGGCGACAGCTGGAAGATATAATTAAATAACCGTAGCGCTATACCCCATTTGTACCCGAACTCCTCCCTCCGTGTCGTGTCTTGGCGTGTCTGCCACGGCATCCGTCCTCTGCGCGAGTGCTGTCCAGTGTCGATCAATCGGGATGCCACGTGTGACTATTGCACACGTGACGAGACGCCATTGGAAGATGGCTCCTATGCGTTTCGAATTCCTGAACGGCAGCAGGGAGCCACAAGGAAGTCCACCTTCCAAAAAAATTGGAAAGAGGAAGAGATGAGGAGAGAAGCAGCACCAGGTCGAAGGGCTTCTCTCTGCGTTTGTATTATATTGTGTTGTGTTGCTGGAAGCATGGCTGAACGCTTGATTCGCGAAGTATCAGGTATACTATCTCCTTGCTTCTTCCGGGTGAAGGTGGAATGCTTGAAACACAGAAAAGCAGTCTGATCAGCGATAATGAGAGCTGTGCAGGAAATTTATTTTCGGTGACAGGCCGGTGTTTGGTCATATTTTTGTGTGATGAAAATTTTGAGGTTGCAATTCTGGACTGAAGAATCTGAAGAATTCTTTCTGCAGGCTGAAAGTTTATGCCGCAGTTTCCTCTTTCTTAAAACCCAATCAGAGTGAGTAGAGTCGAACTGGATTTGATTGAATGTAGTACGGAACACCTTCAGCGTGTCTTTGCCTTTATCGTACACACTTCGGTTATCATGGAGCCCTGCGTCTGCGCAGGTTATATTCAGGTGTTTCGTAGAATTTTTATCCTCCTCCCAGGCTTTGAACTAGGTGTTGACAGAAAATCAGACCGTCACAGAAAAGTGTATATGAAAATCAATACTCCTGGTATGTGAAGCAGGAAAACCTTTAGCAGTTGACGGTGCAGTTTCAAAAGCTTGGTGTTTGAGAATCTTGTATTGACATGCTTTGTGCCCTTGCATTCTCAGACATGCAGAAGATGGAATGGCCCGAGTTAGTAGGAAGAGATGCAGAGGATGCCAAGCGCATCATACAGGCGGAAGCCCGTGAAATCGAGCATGTCCAGGTGGTGCCTAAGGGCCACCCCACAACCCGTGATTACAGATTGCAACGAGTTCGAATCTTTGTGGATGAGCGGAACAGAGTCCACAGCCCTCCAAGAGTCGGCTGACATGATCGGTCATATGACTCTCCCAACTGATCGGTGCGTAATGTTTTCAGAAAGGAAAGTTCCTGCATAAGGGAGCAATTAGCGGAGCAGCAGCAGCAGGGACGAAGCATTCGAGCTGACTGAAGGTTTCGGTTTGCACCGGGCGTTGAAAGTATTGGGATTGTTTGAAACTGTCCCAGTCAGAATTTGTCATTTTTAGTTTTTTGTCTAAATGAGCGCATTGCCTCACATAGCGCTCATTGTCTGTTCATAAACAATGTTAAAGTTCTTAGTTTACAAAAAAAAGGGGGTTGACAGGGAAAGCTTGCGTATTTTGTCCGAGTGGGGTAGTCAATATGACTGAGTTGATGTCGTAAGGGGCTCATGATTTGCATAGCATTTGCATAGCAAAGGTAGAATTCTTTCAAAAGGTGAAGAAGGACAAATAGAACATCATGCCTAAACCTACCGCTTTTGATGTCTTGTTTTCTGGCCCGATATTACTGGCAAATGCAGTGGCGTTGGTTCCTCACAAAAGGAAATTCGACGTGCTGTTCGGAAACATTTCACACTCCATGAGCTTGTAGAATAGTCAATCACACTGACATTGCTTGTCCAAATACTTTTATATGAACATATTGACTAAGGCTACACAAACAATCGTGTGACCATGTTATGACATGTACTACTTCCTTTAAAGGGAAGAAACTAATGAAATACGTGAAAAAGTCTAGATCTATTGACGGGGAGAAAGATGATGTACGAACGAGATAAAAAGAAATGGTAATTTGTAACATGAGGCCCTTGTCTCCCTTTCTAGCTCTCTCTCTCTGCCTCTCGTGTGATGTTGGTTTCCAGCGAGCTCCAAGCGCTCACCAATGCCCCTGAACTCCCCCGTCAAACCCTTTACTGTACTAGCGTAAGGGATCGGGAGCAAGGCCAACCTCTGGCGAGACGCCACGTGGCATGGGGTCGGCTCTAACGCGCGTCAGAGGTTTGCCGCACGTCTACCGCCTGACGAGAGCTCGCAGTACAAATGTACAAAGCCGTACAGATCACACGGTCAGTCATACAGTACAGTACGGTGCACCGTACGACCGAAGGATGTCGACCATACGGTACAACCGTACGGTTGCTAAATGGTGCGCGGAGCACCATGGTGGGTAGTGTATATAGCTCGGTACTATACACCTTGAGGTTCGATACAATGTATAATACTGTATTAATGTTGGAAACTAGAGCCCGGTCTCTCTCACTAACCTCACTCTCATACATGCTTGTAATTCAGCAAGAGCACAGCCTGAGGGGCCGCCATGGGCAAGGGGAGTGTCCGTACCGAAACCTCGTACCGAAACCTCCTTCCTTCGCAGACCGAAGCTTCCGCGGCCCTTCGCGCCTCCAATAAGCCGTACTAAGCTAACTCGCAGCCGCGCGGCCTATCGCCGCGCGCCACGTGTCTAAACGTCACTTATCGATTCTAAGCGGACTCCACTGGTGGCGCGGCCTATCGCCGCCCTCCATGTGTCCTGTTCAAACCTGTCATCTTCCCACTGAGAACAGCGCCCTAGCGTCCTGTTCAGAATATGACCGAATCTTCTAAGGACCGCCGACAATAGCTAAGGACCGTAAAGTGTACTACGCTAGCCTATACCCCTATTGTACACTACACTCGTCCTCCTCCTCCTCGTCCTCGTCGTCTTCTCCTCGTCGTCGTCTCCTCCTCCTCGTCCTCGTCGTCTTCTCCTCGTCGTCGTCTCCTCCTCGTTTCCCCCTCGTTTCCTCAGCACTGGCCGAGCCCGTCCGCCCGCTCGCCCCCTTCGTGAGCCGCCGCCCGCGACCCGCAGCCCCGCTTTCGCGCACGACCTCCACTTTGCGCTTTCTGGTTCAAGATTTGCGGTTCGCGGTTCGCGGTTTGTGGTTTGTGGTTTGTGGTTTGTGGTTTGTGGTTTGGGGTTTGCGTTTTATGGTTTGTGGTTTTTGGTTTTCCGTTTTCTGGAGGGATGATGCTAGTGACGTACTTCAATATTTAAACAGCGTAAGTAAATAGCCGCAGGGCCGCTATACCCCATTTGTACCTGAACTCCTCCCTCCGCGTGTCCGCCACGGCATCCGTCCTTCGCGTGCGTGGTGGACTTGAGTGTCGACCAACCTCGGGACGCCACGTGTCACTAATGTACACGTGGCGAAATGGCTGTTTGATTGTTTCGATTTGGAGCGGGGCAGCGGAAGGTCTCTTCGCCTTCCAAGGTTTGACTCTGAAAGTGGAGGAAAGAGGGAGGAGGAGAGAGAAGCTAGGAGGGTCCCAGGGGCAGCGCTCTGCTCTTGTGTTCCATTATTGTATTGTATTTCTGTAAGGATTGAAAAAAGCTTGATTCGCAAAGCATCAGGTATACTATCTCCTTGTTTCTTTCGCGTGAAGGTGGAATGCTTGAAACACTTAAAAGCAGTCTGATCAAGCGGAAAGGAGAGCTGTGCAGAAAATTTCATTTTCGGTGACAGTCCGGTGTTTGATCATGTTTGTGTGTGAATACAATGTTTCTGTTTCAATTCTGCAAGACAGTTGTATTCGATCAGGAAAGTGAATGTTGGCTGAAAGTTTATGCCGCAGTTTCCTTATTCTTAAAACCAATCAGAGTGAGTAGAGTTGACTGGATTATTGAATGTAGTAAGGAATACCTTTAGCGTGTCTTTTCCTTTACCGTACAGTCTTCGGTTATCATGGACCTTAGCGTCTGCACATGTTATATTCAGAGGACAGAGCAATTATCTTTATCCCCGTCCCAGACTTTTAACTAGGTGTTGGAAGAAAACCAGGACGTCACAAAAATATTGTGTATATCAATACTTCTGCTGTGAAGCAGAATAAAAGCAACCATTATTGGAAGCAGGAAAACCTTTCGCAGTTGACGGTGCAGTTTCAAAAGCTTCGTGTGTGAGCATCTTGTATTGACATGCTTTGTGGCCCTTTCAGTGTCAGACATGCCGAAGATGGAATGGCCCGAATTAGTAGGAAGAGATGCAGAGGATGCCAAGCGCATTATACAGGCGGAAGCCCGTGAAATCAAGCATGTTCACACGGTGCCTAAGGGCGCCATGGTTACCATGGATTACAGCGTGCACCGAGTTCGAATCTTTGTGGATGAACGGAACAGAGTCCACAAGGCTCCAAGAGTCGGCTGACATGATCGGTCATGTGACACTCCCAACTGATCGGTGCCTAATGTTTTCAGAAAAAATTCCTGCAGAAGGGAGCATTAGCGGAGCACCAGCAGCAGGGACGAAGCATAAGAGCTGATTGAAGGTTTCGATTTGCAACCGGGCGTTGAAAGTATTGGTTTTATTTGGATTGTTTGGAACTGTTCCGGTCAGAATTCGTCATGTTTAGCTCACTGTCTAAATGAGCGCATTGACTCACATGGCGCTCGTTGTCTGCTCATAAACAATGTTAAAGTTCTTATTTGTACAAGAAAAAAGGAGGGGTTGAAAGGGAAGGCTTGCCTATTTTGATTGAGTGATTGGTAGTCAACATGACTGAGTTGACGTCTACTTGTCGCATGTAAGGGCTCATAATTTGCAAAACAAGGATGGATTTTTTTCCTTTTCCAGATTGCTCTTTCAAAGGTGAAGAAAGGCAAGCAGCAGAACAAACATGCCCAAACGTTACATCATCGATGTCCTGTTTTGTGCCGTGATATCTAGATCCTCAATGGAATTACGTTGGCTCCTCACAAAATGGAAATCCTATGTGCTGTTCGGAAACATTCCACGCTATAAAGTAGCAGTATAGTCACTCACACCGCCATTGCTTGCCCAGGCACTGTCATGTGAACAATTTGGCTTAAGACGAAGCAAACGATCGTGTGAGCATATCAGCTGAGCGAACAAGTTCATCACAGCCAGAACCACACCGTCGTTAACACCACTGTCACAGCCATTACATGACAGTTGACAGTTGACAGTTGCTTGCAGTCTACAGGAACTTCTTGCATTGACATGGGGGTTCGGGGTAGGCTGTCAGTACTCGCAGACGCCTCATGGAAAGATTGATTAGTCAGTACCCGGACGTTTCCCGGCGCTGCATCAAATAGAACAGTGTATATGAAAATCAATGCTCTTGATATGTGAAGCAGGAAAACCTTTAGCAGTTGACGGTGCAGTTTCATTTGCTTCGTGTTTGAGCTTCTTGTATTGACATGCTTTGTGCCCGTGCATTCTCAGAAATGAAGATGGAATGGCCCGAGTTAGCAGGAAGAGATGCAGAGGATGCCAAGCGCATCATACAGGCGGAAGCCCCTGAAATCAAAGATGTTCAAATAACGAGCGGCATCATAACCTGTGATTACAGAAGGGACCGAGTTCGAATCTTTACGGATGAACGGAACAGAGTCCGCAGCCTTCCAAGAGTCGGCTGACATGATCGTCATATGACTCTCCCAACTGATCGTTGCTTAATGTTTTCAGAAAAGAAAATTCTTGCAGAAGGGAGCGTTAGCAGAGCAGCAGCTGCAGGGACGAAGCATTAGAGCTGATTGAAGGTTTCGATTTTCGATCGGGCGTTGAAAGTGTTGGGATTGATTGGAACTGTCCCGGTCAGAATTTGTCATTTTTAGTTTTTTGTCTAAATGAGCGCATTGCCTCACATAGCGCTCATTGTCTGTTTATAAACAACGTTAAAGTTCTTAAAATTACAAGAAAAAAGGAGGGGCTGAAAGGGAAGGCTTGCATATTTTGTTCGAGTGATTGGTAAGTCAATATGACTGAGCTGACGTCTATTTGTCGCATGCAAGGGCTCGAAATTTGCAAAACAAGATGCGTTTTTTTTTCTTTTCCAGATTGCTCTTTCAAAGGTGAAGAAAGGCAAGCAGCAGAACAAACATGCGCAAACGTTACACCATCGATGTCCTGTTTCCTGCCGTGATATTTAGATCCCCAATGCAATGGCATTGGCTCCTCACAAAATGGAAATCCTATGTGCTGTTCGGAAGCATTTCACTCTATAAAGTACCAGTATAGTAACTCACACCAACATTGCTTGCCCAGGCACTGTCATGTGAACAATTTGGCTTAAGACGATGCAAACGATCGTGTGAGCATATCAGCTGAGGGAACAAGTTCATCACAGCCAGAATCACACCGTCGTTAACACCACTATCACAGCCAATATCATCACCACAATCTCATCATCATTATAACCATCATCGACATTCGCAAAAATATGGTTTTGCATGTTCAAAACTACTGATTCGCTACAAAGTAAGCTAAGACCCTTAGGAGGCAAAGCTATGTTGAACCCTATCAGGCCTTCCGTTAAGGCCAGCAAGGCGAGTAGTACAGTGCTTCCGGCCACACCCATTACTTCTGCAAAAATAAATCTTTTCTCTCACAATGTGTGAGCTAAACCAAACTCCGAGCTCACCTCTCATGGTGAGAGTCTGATGCTAGGACCTAGCTTTGCACTGAGGAGACTCGAACAAGATGCCGTTTCTTTACAATCTGCCGACACCCCGCTCTCCTTAGCAGGGTAAAGCTTATTCTCCATCCTCACCATCCCTCGAGACATCCACTAAACTAACCTCAAAGTCATGATAATCCATCCAATGAAGGGCACAGACTTGCCTGCGCTCTTTATGCATGCCTCAAGGGCAGTCAAATGGCCACATATTCTTGGCAGACTATACACACAAACACTAGACTTTAGAGTACATGCCTTTTGAGGCTGTTCACAACAAAATACACTCAAATTCTAGATATCTGCAGAGAGAGGGTGCCAATGCTTATCTCTTCAGCAGCCGCTGGTGCGAATACCTCCAAATCTGCAAATCGTGTTGCAGTAGTTAATAGTTTTCGGCACTCTTCTGCTGCCGCAATTCCAGTTTGATAGGCGCCGTGGACAGTTCCCGGAAAATCACGACTTGTGGCTTCTCCAGCAAAGAAGAGAGTGTCTACCGATGCTCGAAGTCTATTGTAAACGTCCACAGGACTGCCAACTTTATCATAGGTATAGCATCCCATGGAGCTTGGATCTGTGCCCCAGTGGGTGACGAAGGAGTCGAGCTGCAAAGGTAGACCGATACAGGAGGATGGAATGAGAATGTTGTGAAAAGCAGGATGAGATATTCACATGTCGAGACAGAAGTTCCAAAAAAGGCAATTAGTCAGAATTCACAAACATCTCAGAAACAGGAAAGCTTAATGCATGACAGGACGATAGCATGAAGGAATGACTTTCGAGATTCCAAATGTAAGAAGCAGAAGAATACTCAGTTTATTCCGTCGAATCAAGCCATGACAGGTTTAGGCATGAACCGGAGAGCCCTTCAACTTCTGACCAAGAGAGAAGGCAGACTACAAAGACCGTAAACAAGTCTTTGATTTGGTTAGCGTAGCAACCAGTGATTAACCTCCCCGCACATGCCCATACAGGCAGGCTACAGAACTACAACAATTTCATAGCTCAAGTAGCTCTAAGAAAACGCTACTGAGAGATAAGGCTTGCTTACCGGTTCAGGAGCAGCTGGTAGGACCTTCCTCAGCTGAGACATAGCATACGCCACAACCCCATCATCTGAAAGTCTTTCGAGGTCATTGGCTAGGCTGCCGGCTGGCATGAAAACCAGTACTGGGTTTCCCGTAGCTTTATGGAGATTCAGGAAATAGCTGCACTTGTATGTGCTGTCAGCCACTACTCCCAGGAACTCCACATTGGGCCAAAACGGTGCTCCAAACTTCAGTGCAACCTTGTTCTCATTGCCAATACCTATGTCTGCGATGGCTTTTCTTTTCCAGTCTGGGAGGGGAGGCTCAAACTGTATACTTCCAGACTGTAGGACTCCAAGAGGGACAGTGATCACTGCAGCATCTGCATTGATTGAATCTCCATGGTCTGTTGTGATATGGACCTTATTTCTCAAGCGTTTGATGGTTTGAACACTGCAAACCAAAAAAAACAAGCAGTGAAAGAAAAATATCGTTTAGCAGTTTGCGGAACCTAAAGATTCTGACAGTGACGAATTTACGAAGGAGAATTCAAAAAAAGGGGCTGAAGGGCAAATTCAAAACAACATAAAACCCTGCATAGAACGGAGAACATTATGGCTATGTAAAGATTCAAGATTCCATCAATAACTTAGACTGCTCGGAGTTGGGTGATGGGAGGCTCACTTACCGATGATTAAGTCTGATGTCAAGCCCCTCAGACAAGGCAGCAAGGACTGGCCAATAGCCCTTCACCATAAGACCATGCCCCCCTTCCAAAAGATCTTCCTGCAAGGCAGAAACACGTCGGAACATATTACTTCATTGTTATGCTGAAAGGAGATCCATACACAGTAACAGTTCATTGGCTGTACAGTCAACCATGGCAAGTTAACAAAAGCAAGCTGAGATAAAACCGCATGAAACCACTCTTTAACTACCTCTGTGCGTAAATTTTCTAAGCCCTTCATCTGCCTGTGATGAACAGCTTCTGCTACAATGGCCAACGCTTTGTTTCAGAACTACTCATTCTTTAGTCAGAAACAAGGCTTCAAAAGTCCACTACAGTGAACAAAGAGGCCCTGTTTGTCGGCAAGCGTTACTTCAACCGTTATCTGACTATGGAATGGACACAACCCACCTCATCCCAATGCTTCACAGAGAGGTTCTCCATATCAGTAGCAAACCAGCCCTCCATTCTGCAAAGGTACCATTGCAGAACTTTTTGTTCCAATCCCACAAGCCTGCAAAGCAACCAGGGTGTTAATAACATTACTCATAACAAACTCCAACAGAGCTTCTTGGGAGCCCAAAAACCAAGAGCTAACTAATGGAAAGCGCTAAGAGACTAAGGCAAAGGGCTGGATAAATGATCTTGCGAAAGGTTGCAAGCAAATGACCACTTAAATGAAAGTCAAGGACCAGCTGATAAGCTTCATGAACAGATCGCGTCAATATGTTCAAAAAGGAAGGGACCTTCCTAGGTACACACAAATCCCAACTGCAAAATTTCATTTCTCCTACATGCATTTGCTTGTAAAGAATATTCCGGATGCCCAAAAGTATTCAACCATAACCAAAATTGTTCATCATGTGCATACAGCTGCCTCGCTGATAGGCGAAAATATCTACCCCAAGTTGTGTAGAGAGCATTACCTTAAATGCGGCCGTGATTCTAAAACCCTTTCCAAAGCTGCTTTCATGCATAGGTCCTCTTTTAAAGAGTCTCTCAAAACCCTTGTCTGCACACATTCCAAAAACAAGAGATTAGTAAAAAAAACCGATCAACCAATCACTTATGTTACTTACAAGGAAGACTTCCTTCAAGAAAGTTCAAAAAGTCTGAAGCCGAAGAACTGAACATTAAGAATTCAACCAAAAACCGCTCAAACACCTCTAAATCTATGTCCTTACCTCCTCCAAGATTTCCTCAAACACGTCGCCCACACGTGCCACTAACTCAGGCGGAACTTGCTGCCCGTCGTGCTCAAAAAGCGCGTAACTGCATAAGCACCATAAACGCATTGCCAGGAGTTAGAAACTATAGCAACATTTTCCAAAAGGGGAGCACACACAAGTTCCATATACACGCACACCTCCTTCCGGCTTTGTGCGCCCGTTCCATGCGTTCGTTTCTTAACTGAGGTGAGGAGAGTCGCAGAGATAGGTGCCCTGTGGCCCAGTGCAGGAGCTGCCAAAGGGGGTGTGTGGCTGAGGAAGAATTCCCGCTCTGAGCGCTTTTAGGGTTTGGAAATTCACCTTCAGCAGCTCAGGGGTGACAGCCTGGCCTTGGTAGAGCCACCACCTGGCAGCATGCCTGTTGTAAAGGCGGCTACAAAACGGCCCTATAGGCACACACTAGAGGCCTGCTGATAGCATGCATGGGATCCCAACCAATCAACACAACGGTAAACTGAAACCACGTTAGCATCAGCTGGGTTTGCAGTCCCCAGAGATACCACGAGTTTTACAGGCCTTCCTTTTTACATTACGACACGCAAATCGGGAGATTCGCTGTCGTGCAAATGTGGTTTGATGCAACAGATGAGGCGTCTCACAGAGAGAGAGAGAGCCTTCCGCTTCAGGATGGCTTTATTTCATAACTGTAGCAGGTTGCTATGGCTAGCCCATAGCAACCAATAAACACACTTTGACAAAGTTATCTATAGATAAGATTTACAGCGTATGCAGTATAAATGTGTGAGTATCGCTGAAAGCAGAAGTAGTTGATAACAATAACCATGAAAGTTGAAAATTTACAACACAGCCTTAACACGCATCACTGCATGGTCTCGGCAGAAGGATAGTTCATGAGCGAGGCATGTAACATCGAACAATATGCTCTTCACGAAAACGGAAAGCATGGATAGGGACTGGTTCGCTGCAACGAAAATCTGCATACCTTTCTAGGTCATGATCATAAAGCACCGAGTCCTCGCCACAAGTGCGGTAAAGAGGCAGCTGGAGGCGAGTAATTACATTCGCCAATGGATTGGATGAACACACACCATGTAACCTGCAAGGTAAAAAAGTGACATATTTCAAATATAAGAAAAAGTGAGAACGGAGTACCATTAAGCAGCCAGTCCTGCGATGTTCAGAGATCAAGATTCCTGGCTGCCCCACCATGAAGCCCCCATGTCAACGGGGAATCCAAAGGAATAGTCAGTGTAGACGCGACCTCCAATGCGATTCCGAGATTCAAGCACTATGACCTGAAGTGGTAAGGGCACAACAGAGCGAAAGACAAAGGCAATTAGCTAAACCCTGGCAGTTGATAGCCGAGTCAGAGTACGCCATATTGACTAAAGCTAACTACTCATGTAAACTGAATCTTCCCCCTCCCCCTCCCCCTCCCTCTCCCCCTCCCTCTCCTTCTCACTTTCCCTAATTTTGTAGCAGTGAAGGACCTGACAAGGAGACAGTTGGAGGGGGGAGAGCAACAATAATGAACCCGAAGCAAACAACTGAAAAGAAGCTGAAACTGAAACTGAAACTGAATTACAAGTTGGCTGCACCCGAATCGCGCACACCTGAAATGCAGCGTTCCGCAAAGCTCGTGCAGCGGCGAGGCCGGCAAAGCCACTTCCCACCACAACAACAGTCGGCGATTTGGATGAAGTGTGGGATCTGCCTTGTCTACCTGCAGAGAGAATAGGAGGAACAGCACCGATCAATAACATCATCATACATGCATCATAAGTCCTATCATATGTATCATGGCATCATATCAAATCATATCGAATGCAAAGGCTCTTTAAAACAGAAAAAAAAACTGCAGCATCACCTGCCCATTCGAGAGAAAAGGGATGGGAGACAAACCGCATGTCGCCATCACGGAGATACAACAGCAGGAAGAGAAAGATTATTCAAAATCTGGTGCAGTGGAGAACACTCTGATGAGATTTCCTTTTCCAATTTCTCCCGGAATAAGTCAGCCTTGAATCAGGCTGATGACTTCGAAACTGCCGTCAAGAAAACTCCGATGGAGCTGCTGCGTCTAATACTAGGCCCAAAGAAAGGAAAAGAAACCCGATGTTTCAAGATTCTCCCTTGCAGATATGCAACAATCAGAAATGCTATAAGCTGCACGATGGGAGAAACTGGCATGCGGACCTTGTCCTGCAGCCTCCGCTCTGGGGGAGAGAGAGAGAGGGAAAGAAGGCAAAACACTTCGCAACTAAGCGAAGAGAAGTCCCTTCTGCCAAAAGGTTGCAAACAAATGTCCAATCACAGCCGTCCACGTCTTCAAACGGCCTACGTGGCATTCCCAGATTGGTCAAGGCCCCAATAAGTACCTCCGATGGAAAGCCACGGCCTACGGAAGGGGTCGTTCGTACACATTGGTACGGAACCGATTCGTAAAAATGTACGAAAGCGAACCGGCCCTGTAGCGTAACGGAGCTGCGTTCGACGGATCCGCGTCCGTTCAGTTGTACTTGACATATTCATATTCGGTGTCACGGACCGGCATAATCCAGGAGTTGCCGACGGAAAATGCGAGAAGGCGGCGCCATGTGTTGGCGGCCCACGGCACGGCACACCATCCAGCTAGGCGCACTCGGAAGCGCCGCAACATGCCGCCGATTGTCAGCAGTTGACCTATCAGAAGGCCCCACGTAGGTAGTCAGGCCTCTTAGTGGGCAGTTGGCCAATCAGGGACTGTCACTGCTAAGGCTCAAGATCTATTGTCAGAGTGTTAAGTAGATGGGATGTCAGTGATGCTTGTTTGTCTTTTAGTGCTGGGCTTAGTATTTGTATTTGCTGTGTGGTTTGTTGTCTTGTTCTTCTCTTCTTCCTCTTCAGTTCCAGCAACAGATGCTAAGTGTGAGAGAGAGAGAGAGTTCCATGCCATAGATAGAGAGAGAGAGAGAGAAGAGTCTTCTTGCTGATAGCATTTGGACGTCCCATTCAGCCCAGCTAGACAAAAGATTTTAGTGAGAAGATCCTTTCATTGTAATGACTATCCCCAGCCAACCGCTGGCTGGGGTGACTTTCCAAAATACGACCTTTATCTAAGTTGAGTCCTGTCTTCCCTTTGTTGTCACTATGCCAAGCTACCATCTTGTGAAATCCTGCCTTATGCTCCGCCCAATGACCAATGATAACTAGAAGCCTAGCTAAGAGAATAGCCGAGGAGAGGACAGGGGAGGAGAGCCCCCAAGGAAGGGCTCTTTGCGCATCGGGTCCAGCCGCCGGAGGGAACATCTTCAGGATCCCTACGTCTTCCGCTGCGCGTACCTCTGAATCCCCCGGATCCTGGCTCTATGCTGCAGGCAGACCCACAGCACCAACCCAACCCCTCATTAGTTTCAGCACGGACGCGCGAGTGGCCGTACAGCACCTGCAAATAGCTCAGCAGTCTCCTCTTAACCCCACTTATCTTGGTATCAGAGCAGAAGGTTTTGCAGATCCACGTACCTTGATACGTGAGGCTGCCGATCCTGTGACCCGTGTCACAACTGCCATGGATGAAGAGCTGCAACAAGAGGGACAAGCATATCTTCATGAGTATTCAGAGGAAGACCTGGGACCTCAAGAAGAACAAGCGATCGGAAATCCAAGGACGGATTCAGACTCAGAGGAAGAAGCAGTCAGAGAGAGACTGAAGATGGGCATCACCGAAGAGAACCCTTATCCCAGTTTGGCTTACCTTGAGCAGATCGAGTCGATTGAAGAGCTGCAGCGACTCCATCTAGGCAGTGATGGCCATAAACTTCGCTGGCGATATGCACGCAGGATGATCAAGCTTGCAGCCTGCCCAGTCGCTGTCACGGCCGCAAATGCCGTGAAGAGAGGAGTGCCGTTCGAACCTGAGGTCCCCCCCGCGGCCCACCAGGGACACAACCCACGGGATCTCAGTCGGATAACTACTGCACCAGGAGT
>CM074815.1:918350-950486 GCA_037447605.1 Zygnema circumcarinatum
CCCTTTGTTGTCACTATGCCAAGCTACCATCTTGTGAAATCCTGCCTTATGCTCCGCCCAATGACCAATGATAACTAGAAGCCTAGCTAAGAGAATAGCCAAGGAGAGGACAGGGGAGGAGAGCCCCCAAGGAAGGGCTCTTTGCGCATCGGGTCCAGCCGCCGGAGGGAACATCTTCAGGATCCCTACGTCTTCTGCTGCGCGTACCTCTGAATCCCCCGGATCCTGGCTCTATGCTGCAGGCAGACCCACAGAACCAACCCAACCCCTCATTAGTTTCAGCACGGACGCGCGAGTGGCCGTACAGCACCTGCAAATAGCTCAGCAGTCTCCTCTTAACCCCACTTATCTTGTGCTACAGCCCTCAGCGGTGGGCGTGGCTCCGTCCGTACGAACATAGGGACGTACGGCGGAAAGCGCCGCTGGGGAAATAAAAAGACATTTAGGGTTTAGGGTTTGGAATTTGTAATTTACACAGCTTTTTGGGCTAGATACACACCCTAAAAAACCTTAAAAGCCCCACGATAAAATCTGACAGGCAAAAAATTGTGTACAGTAGTTATCAAAAAAAAATATAAGGTGTGTAACTAGACCCTAAGTAGGGTTTACCGCACGTGTTTATGGGTGGAGAACGGTGACACGACGTTACGATTCTTGGGAAGATCTCGGCGGCAGGAATTTTTCCTTTTCGGGCATGACGTCACTGCACTTTTAAGAAACCGAGTTTTTTTAATTTTCGTACTTTTCGGTAATGGTTTTTTTTCTTTTTTGTTTGGCTGAAACTGGCCAATGGCCAGTGGACAATGGGGAGAAAATTTCCGATTTTAAATTTCCGAGTTCCTACCTTGGGGCTTGGCGAGATGAAAATTGAAAAATTGGAAGTTGGAAGTTTTGTGCTATAGCTATTGACGGAGCCAGTTTCAGCCGCCGTTAAATTGTGAACACATGTGACATGTGACCTGACCGTCATTTGTGACGCTGTTTTTGTATGTGACCGCAGTCGGCAGTTCAGTAACATGGAACGGGTTAGGGTTTCCTTTGCGCGCTCTGCCGTACCCTAAAGGCGAAGCCTTGAGAGTCGCTGATTGTGCAAGCTGGCAGGGCGGAGAGGGAGGCTCGTCTGGCAGGCTGCTTAACTCTCAGAGAAGCATTTCAGGCATCAGAAAGAGGCTTATTATTCCTTGAGCAGAAGGAAATTTCTTCTCTTTTTCTGATTTTGGTGCTTTTTTTGGACTAAAATACTCTTATTTGAAGGGCCGGTTTGTTTGAGCGATGGATATCGACTCCGACATCGCCCGTGTGCAGGAGGAGCGGCGGAAGAAGGAGGCGGAGCTTGCCGCCTTGTCTGCTGTTAGCTTTGACAAGGAGCTCTACGGTGAATCTAATCGTTTCGAGGGTTACGAATCTTCAATTCCAGTGACTGAAGATCAGGAAGAGCAGGATGCCACAGAGCGTGATGTTGCCAGGTCAGTGAATGGCTGCCTTTATCCGAGGGCCTTTTGGGATGTTTCTATGCTTGAACGAAGGATTTAGGGGAAATTGAGCAAGAGATAGTGAAGCTGCTTCAATAATAGGGTTGAGGTATCAGATTTTTTTTCTGGCTATGTTGTCATAGCGTTGTAACTAGGAAAGTTTTCCTAATGTTCAGTTGTGCATCAGCCTCACGAGAAGGGCTTTTTGTTGGAGCTTGCAGGAAACTGGCGTCCTATACAGCTCCGAAGTCTGTTCTGGCGGATTTGCCGAGAGGGGAAATTACTGACGAGGAGGTATGCTTTCCAAACCTTTCTTTATTACCGCTTTTGCTGCGCGTAGATTTCGACTTCATATTCTTCTTGTTTCAGCTTCCGCAAGTGCTTTTTCTTGTTGTATGGAAGTGTTGGTCCTATTACAAGTCTTTGTTTCGATTTTGTATCTGCGATAGTACACACTTGCATCAGTATGTGACATAGAGAATATGCAGTTGTCGCGCGTTGCTGTTTATAGGCAGAATTTCTAAATATGATGGTTTCCCCTCGTGGTTGGGGCTGGGTTGTCCAGCTTGGTTTCAAGAAGCCTGGAAAGATTATTGACAGGGAGGATGATTACCGGAAGAGGTGGCGCAATCGGATTATTTCCCCTGAAAGAAACGACGCCTTTGCTATGGTGCGTGTGGCGTCTCTTCTCGCAGACATACGTGAACCAGGAATGCCATGCCTTTGTTTTTTTGGGTATTTCTGTCTCGCTTCACAACCAGTTATCCGGTTTTTTGGAGTTCCTGTGGCTTCTGGGAAATGTCTTGTTTATGCAGTGGGGAAGGATATGCGGAATAGTTGGGATTGGGCTTGTTAACTTTTTCCCAGCGTGATCAATTACCCATGCAGATTTTGCAAAGAGAGTCTCAATTCGATTGTAATTAGCAGGTGAGCATGGTTGTGCGTTTGCCACACAGCAGCAAATGCTGCTGTTATTCCTAGTCGTCAGCTTCCAGGATGATGTGAATCCTGTTTATGGTTGTGGTCTGAGTGTTGATATGAAAATTTTAATAGTTTGAAAAGGCATGGCTTGCAGGGTGATAAAACACCTGATGCATCCGTAATGACGTACGCTGATGTCATGCGGCAACAAACCCTAGAGCGGGAGAAAGAAGAAACATTGCGCTTGATTGCAAAAAAGAAGCAGGAGGAAGCAGAGCGTAAGGCTGCAGAGGAGTCAACTGCTCCAACAAAGGCACAAGTAGGGGCTACTGCAGCCCAAGAAGATGCAATGCCAACTGCTGGCATGAAGAGGAGGAACAGATGGGACCAATCCCTTGACGACCCAAAGTAAGTTGTTACCTTCAAGCATGTACAATGAAAACCCGAGTTACTGCACTGCCACCTGCTTCAGCCAACACTCTTAACAATTTGCAGCAACTAGATACTGAGAACTGAAGTGAAGAGAGCGATTTCGGGTCTTGTATTTCATTGTTGACAGCGCATTCGCTGGTTGTGCGGTGTTGTTGTGCTTTCAGGAAAGCAAAAACATCAGATTGGGATGCTCCCGATTCAACTCCTGCTGCAAGTCGGTGGGATGCTCCAACTCCTGGACGACCGGGAGTGGATGCTACTCCCACACCAGGACCTCGGCGTAATCGTTGGGATGAAACACCCACTCCTGGACGAGTGAGTGTTTATACATCCCTCTGTTCGTTTTGCATCCGTCATAGAAATACCTTCACCTGTCAAGCTGATGCATGGCAGTTCCTTTGCTTATTCTTATGATTGCCTCCACGTGTTCCTGACATATTGCCCTTTTTTTTTTGAAGCATTGCAGTTGGCAGATGCGGATGCAACTCCTGCCGGGGGAATGACCCCGGGAGCGACACCTGCAGGCATGACTTGGGATGCTACACCAAAGGCTATTGGGGCTACTCCAACTCCAAAGAAAACTCGTTCCCGTTGGGATGAAACTCCCGCTACAATAGGCAGCGCAACCCCTATGCTTGGTGCAGTGACTCCTTCTGTGTTTACTCCAGGAATCACTCCATTGGGGGGATTGGATATGGCCACCCCAACACCGGGACAGATCGCTCTTCGTGCTCCTTTAACACCTGAGCAGTACAATATGATGCGGTGGGAGAAGGATATTGAAGAGAGGAATAGGCCATTGTCTGATGAGGAGTTAGATGCCATGTTTCCTCAGGAAGGTTATAAGGTTCTTGAACCTCCTCCCACCTATGTTCCCATTAGGACTCCTGCTAGGAAGCTATTGGCCACTCCTACTCCTCTTGGAGGGGCTACTCCTCTGTACCACATTCCAGAAGAAGATCGTTCCCAGAAATTTGATGTTCCTGGAGAGAGTGCGTCAGGTTTACCATTCATGAAGCCGGAGGATTATCAGTATTTTGGCGCATTGCTTCAGGAGAAGGATGAGGAATCTTTAAAACCAGAAGAGAGCAAGGAGCGGAAGATTATGAAGCTTTTGCTGAAGGTTTGTCTTGTCTTCCAACTCACACAAACATCTTCATTCTCATTGCTTCACCCGTTGTCCCTTTTCAAGTCTGGATAGGGCTTGGATAGGAACCTTGCATCGTCTTCTCGTGCTTGAATGGTATTTCTAGTTGGCTCATGGAATTGATTTTTTGTTTGGCTGTTATCCAGGTTAAGAATGGCACACCCCCACAGCGAAAAACAGCTTTGAGGCAGCTAACGGATAAGGCAAGAGAGTTCGGGGCCGGTCCTTTGTTCAACCAAATCTTGCCTCTGCTTATGTCTCCAACACTTGAAGATCAGGAACGGCACTTGTTGGTGAAAGTTATCGATAGGATTCTATACAAACTCGATGAGCTTGTGCGTCCGTTTGTTCACAAAATTCTCGTTGTCATAGAACCTCTTTTGATTGACGAAGATTATTATGCTCGTGTTGAGGGCCGAGAGATCATTTCCAACCTTAGTAAAGCAGCAGGTTTGGCAACGATGATTGCTGCCATGCGTCCGGATATCGACAACATTGATGAATATGTGCGAAATACTACGGCTCGTGCGTTTTCAGTTGTAGCTTCCGCTTTGGGCATCCCTGCTTTGCTTCCCTTTTTGAAGGCTGTTTGTCAGAGCAAAAAATCATGGCAGGCAAGACACACGGGTATCAAGATTGTTCAGCAAATAGCCATACTCATGGGCTGTGCAGTGCTGCCCCACTTAAAGTCGTTGGTCGAAATTATTGAGCACGGATTGGACGATGAGAATCAGAAGGTAAGTTTCAAAGAACTGCAAGCTCTAATGCCGCGATGATGCAAAAGGACTTTCTTGACAATCAAATCATGTATTGTCTAACCTTTTTACCAGCTGTGGTTCAAACTTTATGATTCACATAAATACTATTGGTAGACATGTTTGGCAGGTGTTTCGGAGTGGTGTAGCACTCAATAGACAAAGCGAAGCTGTAGATTCTGCTATAAATGCTGGGTATTCCTTTCGTCTCTTTCTGTACACAATCCCGTGCAGTATACTTGCCTTGGGAATGTTATTGTTTTTGCTTGTCAGGGTGGTTGCTCTGTTCTCCTTAATGTTAACGAATATCCTCTTCTGTTTGGACCCTGCTTGCAGGTGCGGACAATCACTGCCTTGTCATTGGCTGCTCTTGCAGAAGCATCAGCACCTTATGGAATTGAGTCATTTGATTCAGTCCTGAAACCACTCTGGAAGGGTATTAGGCAGCACAGGGGCAAAGTTTTGGCAGCCTTTTTGAAGTCCATTGGCTTCATCATTCCTCTCATGGATGCCATGTATGCCAGTTACTACACAAGAGAAGTCATGGTGATTCTTATTCGCGAATTTCAGTCCCCTGATGAGGAAATGAAGAAGATTGTGCTGAAAGTCGTAAAGCAGTGTGTTGCCACTGACGGAGTAGAGCCTGACTATATCAGGGCAGAGATTTTGCCCGAATTCTTCCGCAATTTTTGGGTGAGAAGGATGGCTTTGGATCGTCGAAACTATCGGCAATTGGTGGAAACGACTGTTGAAGTTGCGAACAAGGTGGGAGTTGCGGATATTGTGGAGCGAGTAGTGGAAGATTTGAAGGATGAGAGCGAGCCTTATCGGCGAATGGTAATGGAAACAATTGAGAAGGTTGTAACAAATTTGGGGGCCTCAGATATCGATGCGAGGCTTGAGGAGTTGCTCATTGATGGCATCCTTTACGCTTTCCAAGAGCAGGTAGTTACTCGCCTTTTTATTTTGTGTGCAAAAAAATCTACTCTTAATCGACAGCGGTGTTCTTTAGGTGATGTATTTTTGTTGTTCAACCTCTCGTTTGGGTTTGTTTTTTGTTTGATATCTCTCAAGTTCTGTCTAGAATGTTTGTGCTACGCAGTTTGAATGTCACATTGGGTCGATTTGTTTGTCGATCATAATGCACTTTTGCAGAGGCAAGTTCGTTGTTTAAGTTGGCGTGAATCCTAACAGTCTTTTCTTTTTTTCTTTTTGTGTCACTCAGACAAGTGACGATGCCAATGTTATGTTGAACGGATTCGGAACGGTAGTGAATGCTCTTGGGCAGCGAGTGAAGCCCTATCTGCCTCAGATTTGCGGTACAATCAAATGGCGGTTGAACAACAAAAGTGCCAAAGTCCGACAGCAGGCGGCGGATCTTATCAGCCGTATTGCAGTGGTGATGAAGCAATGCCATGAAGAGCAGCTTATGGGACATTTGGGAGTGGTTCTCTACGAGTATCTCGGAGAAGGTATGTGCGGATGCTCTTCTATCCTCTGACCTCGAGCAAATGGAGAGAGTTTGTTTGGTAGAGCTGATGTACTGTGGAGTACAGGTTCTATGTTCCCTTTGTGTTCTATGTCTGTGTTTGAGGAAGTTGATTGGGGGTGTCAGACAAGCATAGCTTCTCCCTTGTCAGCAGGTAATGTGTGTTGCAGTCTATTGTTTGAAGGGAATTGGTAAAGCAAAGCCATTTTCATTTTCATTTTCAGTTTTCCTGGCTCAAAATCCGTAGTGTTCCTTCTACGCTTAGATGCGAAGAGTGTCGTTATTTTTAATAATATTCTCACAATCACATAGAAACATGGAACAATTGGAAAGTATTTTCTGGCGAAATAGCCACATTATTACACCCAGTTTTGAAGCTTGCCTTGCAGCTTCTATTTGTCATTCTGTCATCGTCCCACAGGCCCCACCAGTTGTCATTTGCAACTATTAACCTATTGCCGCTTTCATGTGTTTGTGAATGACATGTGCAGAATATCCGGAGGTTTTGGGTTCTATTCTGGGTGCACTTAAGGCCATCGTCAATGTCATTGGTATGACCAAAATGACACCCCCCATAAAAGACCTCCTCCCACGGCTCACTCCAATCCTTAAGAACAGGCATGAGAAGGTGCAGGAGAACTGCATTGACCTCGTCGGACGCATTGCGGATCGAGGAGCGGAATTTGTGCCAGCTCGAGAATGGATGCGAATTTGCTTTGAGCTTTTAGAGATGCTGAAAGCGCACAAAAAGGGTATCCGGCGTGCAACTGTGAACACTTTTGGGTACATCGCGAAGGCCATCGGACCACAGGATGTGTTGGCAACTCTTCTGAACAACTTGAAGGTTCAGGAAAGGCAGAATCGTGTATGCACAACTGTGGCGATTGCCATTGTGGCGGAGACTTGCTCGCCCTTCACCGTCCTTCCGGCTCTGATGAACGAGTGAGCACCTTTCTTTTTCACCCGCTCTCTGAACCCCATTGTCGGGTTTAAGTTTGGAGGTTTGTACAATTGCATGGTCGACAGGCTCTCAGGCTCTTAGCAGGTTTCTTAGTTGTTGCATGGTCTAGATATGCAAGCAGTCATCGTATTGGAAAGGTTGATGTTCTTGTTGTTACCTTTTCTGCTCAGTCATTAGTCAACTACTAGGCAGAGTATGCCTTTCAAATCAATAGCCATCACCTTGAACGTAGACCTTTCTCGCTCTGTGAGCTTATCCCTCTGTAACCTACTGTTGATCTGCTTTCATTTGCAGATATCGCGTTCCTGAGCTGAATGTCCAAAACGGAGTCCTGAAGTCCCTCTCCTTCCTTTTCGAGTACATTGGAGAAATGGGTAAAGACTACATCTACGCTGTCACTCCTCTCTTAGAAGACGCCCTTATGGACAGAGACCTGGTTCATCGCCAAACCGCCGCTTCAGCAGTGAAGCATATGGCATTGGGAGTTGCAGGGTTGGGCTGTGAAGACGCTCTCGTGCATCTCATGAACTATGTATGGCCCAACATATTTGAGACCTCTCCCCATGTGATCAATGCTGTCACGGAGGCTATTGAAGGTATGCGTGTCGCTTTGGGCCCCGCAGCAGTGCTCAGCTATTGCCTGCAGGGGCTTTTTCACCCGGCGAGGAAAGTTCGAGAGGTGTATTGGAAGATCTACAATTCGCTGTACATAGGTGCCCAGGACGGGCTGATTGCCTCGTATCCTAACTTGGAAGATGAGGCCAGCAACACGTACAGCCGGCCTGAGCTCTCTATGTTTGTCTGACCTGGATAAGGTGCGAGAGAGAGGGGGGGGAAAGTGAGGGGGAGCGAAGGGAGAGCTTTTAGTTGAATATGACTTGCTCCAGTTGGAGCTTAGTGTGTGTGGGTGGGCTGAGGAAGGGGAGCTTCTAATGCACTCGAACAAGGTTGTGGCTCTCTATTTGCTTGTAGACTGCAGAGATGGGCAATGAAAGAATGGTGCTTGTGGAGGCTTTCTGTTGACTGTGATGTGAGTGATTCCCTATGTGTGGGAAACTGCGGGGTAGAAAAGGAGTTTTCTCATGAGTATGCAATGTCCAAGGAGTGAATGCTGCTTAGTTGAACTAATCGTAACCGTTTAAAAAAGCACAATTTTAATCGGTTAATAATTGTGTTTGTCAACTTCCTCATGTTCGGTTGTGACCACTTCTGATTGGCAGTCTCTCACTCTTTCGCTCTCTGTGTGTCTGTCCCCTCCCTCTCTCGGCGTATAGAGCTACTCCCATAAACTGTACGCGCAAAGGGGCTTCTGACTTCTGACATAAAAAAAAAATCTAAACCTAAACCTAAACCTAAACATACCTAAAAACCCTAAAAACCCTAAAAACCCTAAAAACCCTAAAAACCCTAAAAACCCTAAAAAACCCTAAAAACCCTAAAAACCCTAAAAACCCTAAAAAACCCTAAAAACCCTAAAAACCCTAAAAACCCTCTGACTTCTGACATAAAAAAAAATCGATCAGGAATCGTTTTACATCGTCATAGCAGCTGAAAGTCACGTCTCTCCCTTCCCCTCCCCCCTCCTCTATCTCCTTCTTCCACCCACTCCGACCCCTTTTTATTCTTCTTACTTCTCGTTCCACTCTCGCTCTCTCTCACTCTCGTTTTCTTTTTGTCTCTCTATTTCTCACTCACTTCTTTCAACTTTTTTCTTGGGAAAAGGGATAGAAGATGAAACGTTTCTTAGACCATGGGTATTTGACTCACTTGCAAAATTTCACATGTGTGCTGACCTATGTATACTCCATAAATTCAATTCAGTTGAAGAATAGAATTCGATGAAGTGCTCCATCTTCCAAAAACATGTGTACAGATGTGTATTGGAGTAATGAATGGCACCTTTCCTAGCGGCTTAGGTGAAGCATATTACATCCTTGGACTCAGACACAACATCGTGTCTATAAAACAATCATCCAAGCGAGGTTTTGAAATTACCTTCTACGAAAAATGGGCAATGCAAAGTTACGAACCCTAAGGACGGTGATATCATACTCCAAAGCAAATATGAAAAATAAACTTTACTTTCACTTTTAATTCCATTTGTCACCAAGGCTCGACCCAGGAGAAGGTAGGGAGGGGGTGGGGGGGGGGAGGGGGGAAGAAGACGAAAGGATGGAGGGAGGGGCAGGGGAGGGGGTGGGGAGGCGGTCACTTCACCTCTATCGACTGCTCCACAGGCTTCTCCGGAACTTGAAGAAGTTGCTACTGACCACGGGGCTTGCCCATCGCCACGTGGGCGGCTGTGAGGAGGAGTACCGTCCCAAAATGGAGGAAGGATAGGAGTTCTCGGAGCTACACTTGCGGCCTATCTGCACTGCGGGTCACGGCTTGCAGCCTCTCTCTCTTCCTCCTCTCCACCTCCCTCTCTCTCTCTCTCTCTCTCTCTTCTGGCGCTCTCTCTCCCTCCCTCTCCCTCTTCGCTGTGCTGCTTTCGTGGCGCCGTCGGCACTTTTTGCTCCTTTTTTCCACGTCAACTGATTCGCGGCTGCTTTCAGAGTCACATCGCTCAGGCAAGAAGCAGCGTTCAGGTGACAGCTTTTGCTCCAATTTTGGGTTAAGTTTGGGTTAATTTTGTTACCTTTCATGTCGGTTCTTTATAGTCGTTTTTCTGCTTATGTACCTGTTTTGGATCTCTCCGTCGTCGTGATGTCAACAATATCTATTATTCTACGTTAGGGAGGCTACTTTGGAATGTGACATGCGAGACCTGAAAACTCCATATGTCGATGCGTGTATGGTTTCAAGACATGACGTGGTCCATATGGAAGGTTGAATCTGTCAATTCAGGCCATGTTCCGATCACATAATCAATTTGTTCCACAAATTTGGTTTGACAAAAAGGCAAAATCAATCTCGAATCTCCGTCTGCTACATTTCGTAAACGCTCGTTTTAATGGAATTTGCTTGTTGAACCCATTTCACTTCCCAGGGCCTCATTAGGGACTCTCCGCGCTTTCCTAACCACCTGCTTACCTAAAAGTTGCTGTGCAGCAGCACCTTCATGGGGCACCATGATAATGGTCCACCTTGGCCTCTCCATGGGAGACATAGATGTCTGGCCTTCAGATATGAAGCACGAACTAAGGAGGAGGTTACACCTACGTGGACATGCTTTTGCTGAGGAATTTTCGAAGTATTGGTTCCGAACAGAGCATGCCTGTGCCTGGGAATGAATAGCCAATTGCTTTTGCAGAAATGCAGGGAGGGAGAGTCAGTTTGTTTTTTCAACTGAGGAAGAGGGTTGGCAGAGTGCCCTGACTCAGACGAGGGCCAAGTTATAGACCTGCTCCATCAAATTCTGCGTCGCACTTTCTGTCGGGAGGCTCCGCAGAACCCCTGGGGTCCACTGCGTGATGATTCCGGCGCAAATTGCAAACCGCAAGGCCCTTTTCAACTGATCTTCATCTTCCAAAATTTTAGGGTTAAGAGAGAGCTTTCGCAGAAACCCTGCAAAACAGAGAAATGGGGCGTGTCAATGCAAAAGGTCTTCAGTAAAAGTGAGTACAACCATGCAATAAGCGAAAACCACGAGCATCCCACAATAGGGTTAAAAACAACCTCCCTTTTCTAAACCCGGCAACAAGTCTGAGCATCCGCAGCTGTACCCACCTGCTATAAGTGCATCCCCTGAACCTGTCCGGTCACAGGAGTAGGCCGCTATAATAACATCCTCTGTACCACGAACAAGTCCGTCGAAGTTGTGAGCATAGTAATGAACGCTCCAAGTCCCATTCGTGACCAGAAGAAGCTGCAGGTTTTCGGTAAGGATTGTTGAAACCTCCTCTCTCGAGTAATGGATCAGATTCCCCAACCCCCGCGGCTGTTCATTCGCCGCAGCACTGAGTTTAATGGCTTCTTTCCGGCGCTCAAAGTATGCTTCGTTGATTAAAAACTCCAACTCTACTCGAGACACCTTCACAACATCTGCTTCCACCCAGACTGGAAGCAGAGCAGCCCAGGCTATTTCCACAGAACGCCATAGAGGGAAGGGGAGGTTCACATCCAACACAACAAGGGCCCCGCTATCCTTTGCGAGCTTTACTGCTGCAAGAGTGGCTGATCGAGAAGGCTCATTAAGGAGGCTAAGGGTGGTCACATGTAAGATGGTTGCCTGCCACAAGCATGCAAACATGGAACTCAGAAGCAATCAGCCGCCCTTCCTTCTCAGAGTCAAGGGCAAACAGATACCTTTCCTACAACCGTCCGAGAGAACGACTGTGGGTCGCAGCTTAGAAGCTCCGGCTTGTACTATGAACCCAGGGGGGACCCGATAAGAAGGGGATTTATCTATCTCGATCAGAAGGATTTTAGGGAGGCCACGAAGGCTTGACAAGCTCCATGGGAAGGCTCAGTCCACTCTAAAGAGATTTTTCAAAAGGCATACAAGCTCGTCTGAAGCGCAAAGGTTTTGGCTGCCTTTGTTTGGAAGACTGGTAAGGACGTTCATTACTTTCCGCATAAGTAAAGCATAAAAACATGAAGTTACATAAACATGGTGCATGCCTTACTTTTGCAGGTACAATACCCACTTGACACTGAGGAATTCAACATCGTGAATGATTCTAAGACTATTCCCGCCGCTTTCTTATAAAGAAATGAAAAGGAGATTTAGGTACAAAAGCGCAAGGAAAAGAGGAAAAAATTGTGAACACAGGAGCTCCAAAAATGCCCGATATTTGTTCCTTCTCAAACAGCCGAGCAACGTTCGCCGAATCAGCTTGCATACAAGAACGTATGACTCTTTTGTCAAACTTCAGTTCCAGGGGTTTCAAATTCAACAGACTGCCTCTACCCGCATGTATTTCTGCTCACCTTATCATGCCAGATAAATTCTTCGATGAGCGCAAGAGAGACACAGGCGAGGGAGGGAGGGAGGGAGGCAGAGAGAGAGAGAGAGAGAGAGAGAGAGAGAGAGAGAGAGAGAGAGAGAGAGAGAGAGAGAGAGAGAGAGAGAGAGAGAGAGAGAGAGAGAGAGAGAGAGAGAGAGAGAGAGAGAGAGAGAGAGAGAGAGAGAGAGAGAGAGAGAGAGAGAGAGAGAGAGAGAGAGAGAGAGAGAGAGAGAGAGAGAGAGAGAGAGAGAGAGAGAGAGAGAGAGAGAGAGAGAGAGAGAGAGAGAGAGAGAGAGAGAGAGAGAGAGAGAGAGAGAGAGAGAGAGAGAGAGAGAGAGAGAGAGAGAGAGAGAGAGAGAGAGAGAGAGAGAGAGAGAGAGAGAGAGAGAGAGAGAGAGAGAGAGAGAGAGAGAGAGAGAGAGAGAGAGAGAGAGAGAGAGAGAGAGAGAGAGAGAGAGAGAGAGAGAGAGAGAGAGAGAGAGAGAGAGAGAGAGAGAGAGAGAGAGAGAGAGAGAGAGAGAGAGAGAGAGGGAGAGAGAGAGAGAGAGAGAGAGAGAGAGAGAGAGAGAGAAAGAAAGAGAGAGAGAGAGAGAGAGAGAGAGAGAGAGATATTGTCTTCCTTCCTTCTTGAGAGAGAGAGAGAGAGAGAGAGAGAGAGAGAGAGAGAGAGAGAGAGAGAGAGAGAGAGAGAGAGAGAGAGAGAGAGAGAGAGAGAGAGAGAGAGAGAGAGAGAGAGAGAGAGAGAGAGAGAGAGAGAGAGAGAGAGAGAGAGAGAGAGAGAGAGAGAGAGAGAGAGAGAGAGAGAGAGAGAGAGAGAGAGGGAGAGAGAGAGAGAGAGAGAAGAGAGAGAGAGAGAGAGAGAGAGAGAGAGAGAGAGAGGGAGAGAGAGAGAGAGAGAGAGAGAGAGAGAGAGAGAGAGAGAGAGAGAGAGAGAGAGAGAGAGAGAGAGAGAGAGAGAGAGAGAGAGAGAGAGAGAGAGAGAGAGAGAGAGAGAGAGAGAGAGAGAGAGAGAGAGAGAGAGAGAGAGAGAGAGAGAGAGAGAGAGAGAGAGAGAGAGAGAGAGAGAGAGAGAGAGAGAGAGAGAGAGAGAGAGAGAGAGAGAGAGAGAGAGAGAGAGAGAGAGAGAGAGAGAGAGAGAGAGAGAGAGAGAGAGAGAGAGAGAGAGAGAGAGAGAGAGAGAGAGAGAGAGAGAGAGAGAGAGAGAGAGAGAGAGAGAGAGAGAGAGAGAGAGAGAGAGAGAGAGAGAGAGAGAGAGAGAGAGAGAGAGAGAGAGAGAGAGAGAGAGAGAGAGAGAGAGAGAGAGAGAGAGAGAGAGAGAGAGAGAGAGAGAGAGAGAGAGAGAGAGAGAGAGAGAGAGAGAGAGAGAGAGAGAGAGAGAGAGAGAGAGAGAGAGAGAGAGAGAGAGAGAGAGAGAGAGAGAGAGAGAGAGAGAGAGAGAGAGAGAGAGAGAGAGAGAGAGAGAGAGAGAGAGAGAGAGAGAGAGAGAGAGAGAGAGAGAGAGAGAGAGAGAGAGAGAGAGAGAGAGAGAGAGAGAGAGAGAGAGAGAGAGAGAGAGAGAGAGAGAGAGAGAGAGAGAGAGAGAGAGAGAGAGAGAGAGAGAGAGAGAGAGAGAGAGAGAGAGAGAGAGAGAGAGAGAGAGAGAGAGAGAGAGAGAGAGAGAGAGAGAGAGAGAGAGAGAGAGAGAGAGAGAGAGAGAGAGAGAGAGAGAGAGAGAGAGAGAGAGAGAGAGAGAGAGAGAGAGAGAGAGAGAGAGAGAGAGAGAGAGAGAGAGAGAGAGAGAGAGAGAGAGAGAGAGAGAGAGAGAGAGAGAGAGAGAGAGAGAGAGAAGGAGAGAGAGAGAGAGAGAGAGAGAGAGAGAGAGAGAGAGAGAGAGAGAGAGAGAGAGAGAGAGAGAGAGAGAGAGAGAGAGAGAGAGAGAGAGAGAGAGAGAGAGAGAGAGAGAGAGAGAGAGAGAGAGAGAGAGAGAGAGAGAGAGAGAGAGAGAGAGAGAGAGAGAGAGAGAGAGAGAGAGAGAGAGAGAGAGAGAGAGAGAGAGAGAGAGAGAGAGAGAGAGAGAGAGAGAGAGAGAGAGAGAGAGAGAGAGAGAGAGAGAGAGAGAGAGAGAGAGAGAGAGAGAGAGAGAGAGAGAGAGAGAGAGAGAGAGAGAGAGAGAGAGAGAGAGAGAGAGAGAGAGAGAGAGAGAGAGAGAGAGAGAGAGGGAGAGAGAGAGAGAGAGAGAGAGAGAGAGAGAGAGAGAGAGAGAGAGAGAGAGAGAGAGAGAGAGAGAGAGAGAGAGAGAGAGAGAGAGAGAGAGAGAGAGAGAGAGAGAGAGAGAGAGAGAGAGAGAGAGAGAGAGAGAGAGAGAGAGAGAGAGAGAGAGAGAGAGAGAGAGAGAGAGAGAGAGAGAGAGAGAGAGAGAGAGAGAGAGAGAGAGAGAGAGAGAGAGAGAGAGAGAGAGAGAGAGAGAGAGAGAGAGAGAGAGAGAGAGAGAGAGAGAGAGAGAGAGAGAGAGAGAGAGAGAGAGAGAGAGAGAGAGAGAGAGAGAGAGAGAGAGAGAGAGAGAGAGAGAGAGAGAGAGAGAGAGAGAGAGAGAGAGAGAGAGAGAGAGAGAGAGAGAGAGAGAGAGAGAGAGAGAGAGAGAGAGAGAGAGAGAGAGAGAGAGAGAGAGAGAGAGAGAGAGAGAGAGAGAGAGAGAGAGAGAGAGAGAGAGAGAGAGAGAGAGAGAGAGAGAGGGAGAGAGAGAGAGAGAGAGAGAGAGAGAGAGAGAGAGAGAGAGAGAGAGAGAGAGAGAGAGAGAGAGAGAGAGAGAGAGAGAGAGAGAGAGAGAGAGAGAGAGAGAGAGAGAGAGAGAGAGAGAGAGAGAGAGAGAGAGAGAGAGAGAGAGAGAGAGAGAGAGAGAGAGAGAGAGAGAGAGAGAGAGAGAGAGAGAGAGAGAGAGAGAGAGAGAGAGAGAGAGAGAGAGAGAGAGAGAGAGAGAGAGAGAGAGAGAGAGAGAGAGAGAGAGAGAGAGAGAGAGAGAGAGAGAGAGAGAGAGAGAGAGAGAGAGAGAGAGAGAGAGAGAGAGAGAGAGAGAGAGAGAGAGAGAGAGAGAGAGAGAGAGAGAGAGAGAGAGAGAGAGAGAGAGAGAGAGAGAGAGAGAGAGAGTGAGAGAGAGAGAGAGAAGAACTCAAATTACCTCTCCTAGAAGCTCCTGATCGAACTCCTCGGGTCCCAACCCCGCCCCAGCAGTCGGCATTTCACACTGAATTCTCAGCTTCCCTTCTTCGTCCACGTTCACAGCAACGCGCGAAACTCCTGTTCGCAATCTCTCATCGACGATGACGCCATCCGTCATCACGAAGTTGTCAGAAAGCGAGTCCATCAAATGCTCGCCGGTTGCATCATTCCCGAGCTTCCCCATAAAGCCCACTCTCCCATTCAAGCGCCCTAGCGCAATGGCGACGTTGGAAGAGGGTCCGCCAGGGGTTCTTGCAAACTCTGGAGGGCTCCATTGAACGCTTTTCCATGTGCTGATGATTTCAGGCGTGTCCTGACGGGGTTCAGAGTTCACTCGCACACAGGGAACGAATTCATTCAACGCTTCACCGAAGCATACGATTAGGGGAGGTCTCTGCAGCGTTTCTGCAGCTTGCACATGTCCTTCAGCAGCCAGGCTAGCCCTAATTTGCGTTCTAACTCTGATTTGTGTTCGCGGTGGAACCCTAATTTGTGACGCACTCTTTAATCTGTTCCCGAATACACGCCGCAAGAACCTGCGGTTGCTATTAGATGTTTCTAAATGCAAAAAGTTATAAATGGGAGTTACCTTTTGTTGGACTGTTACCCTAAAAAAGGAAGGGGCTGTCTGCATCTGCGACAGCGGCAGGCAAGCTCTGCTGCTCAACATGTCCATATATTCCAATTCAGCGTTCCTTCCTTCCGATACCTCTCCTTCTTGCTCAGCCGTCCATGGCTGCCCCCCCTCAGGCCTCCCCACCTTGCCTCCCTCCGCCGTCTACTTGCCTTCGTCCGCTTCTCTTTTAGTCAAGCAGACCAATCGACGTGAGCCACGTGTACCATATTGCAAAATATGGCTAACATCCACTAATGGGAATGTGCCACGTGTAAAAATGTACTCGTGGCATACCCTTATTGGACGATGTCGGGCTATTGCAGCCCGCAAATTGGAGAGGGCGCGCCACTTTGGCGGCTTCCCGGACCCCGCCGCTCTTTCGTGGTTCTGGCCGTACGGAATTTTGAGAGGCCGTACACATACGGTCTGGGTTTGCCGTACTGTACTGTACCAGTGCTTGTCTCAGGAGAACAGAATGGGTAACTCTACTGCACCCCCGCGTTTTGTCTTTCGCACCCCCGTTTTGAAAATTTTGCCTGCCCGTTTTGGTTACCCCCCAGTTTTGAATATTTCGGGAAAAAATCTTTTTCCCGCCCCTTTCGTCCCGTCCTCTGGCTCCTGTTGCGAAACGCTATATAATTAAATGTATGGTCGACCATTTACATCCGCGGTTGCCTTTTAACGGTAAAGTTTATGGGTTGGTACCGGGAGAGTACCGACTTCGGACCTTATAGGAAGCTTGTTGGTTTCATTCCCACTCCCTTCATTGTTTTTTGGACATTCCATCCCCTCGTTTTCTCCTTTTCACTATTGACTTCCAACAATGTGCGACAAAAGAAAAGGGGATTTGCATTGGTCTCAAGATGGTGAGGCCATCAAATAAACATGGACAAAGTCAACATGGGAACCACAAGAAATTAGTCGCAAATGAAACAAGAACAAAAAAAAAAAACTAGGAACAAAAAACTAAACTAAACTAAGCTTAAGTACAAAAACGCAACCTTAAACGCAACTGCAAAGGTCACCAATGTTGGGCAACTGTTGCTCTCTGTTTTCAGGTTACCCCTAATTAAGGCAAGATCTTAAATTGTGGCCTGCTTGCTTGCAATTGCAACATTTTTTCCCTTGAACGTACTCGAAATAGCTCTTGTCCCGGCTGATTGCCAAACTGCGCGCGCCAGAAGGTCGACCTCGTTCCTTCATAACCGGGTGAAGGTTTTGCAACCGCAATGGTTCGAGGGGGGGCAGCGGAGGGGACGAAAGGGGCGGGAAAAAGATTTTTTCCCGAAATATTCAAAACTGGGGGGTAACCAAAACGGGCAGGCAAAATTTTCAAAACGGGGGTGCGAAAGACAAAACGCGGGGGTGCAGTAAAGTTACCCGAACAGAATACTGTACAGTACTGTACAGTACAGTACAGTACTGTACAGTGTAGGATTCATACCGTACATACCATACCGTACGACTATTGTACGGTTCCTGTACAGTAGCCGTACGCGTCGTATGTTTGAAACAATGCTCAGTTCGATCTTTTTTTTGTAGGAATCTGTACGGAACGGCTTTTCTGTACGGATAATATGGCGCGGAGGAAAATTGTCGGTTGGCCAGTTTATTTTTGTCGTTTTATGCCGCCCGGGCTGCAAGAGTTGCGTAGAATCTACGCCACCAAGTTTCATGATTGGACGAGCTTGGATTGCTCGAACACGTATTGGATTGGAGAAGGTTTCAGCGAATAGAAACGTGACACGTAAGAGAATCAAATGTCTCCGACCAGTGAGAATCGTTGGAATGAATTGTAGTGATAAAATAAATAGCCAGTACTGCTTGGCCGCACATTCCTCGGAAAGAAGTTTGACCGAAACGGATTGGCCTCATGGAACCGCCTCCGCTCCTCGCGACGGGAGCGATGGATTTCGACCGTCCGATAGATCCATTTGGACGGTCGAGATGACGCCAAGCGCCAATGGCGGTGTGACATCCCTGGTCTGCTCTCGAGCCGACACGCGTCCATGCGACAAACCAACGACGGTGACAGGCCCGGACCTGCCCCAACCGTTGCCGGACGCTTCCTCGAAAATCCCGTCGACATTTCTTTTTTATTGACGACCCTGCCCGGAGGCATATATTTGTAAAATATATTCTGGTATTATTGGCTCTGGACTCGTACAGGTACGGCGGTACGGGGAATTCAAAAAAATAGGAGTGACGTGGCAGTCAACAGCCCCGCGACGCGCGTGTCGTGGCCGAGGCCCACTATTGGCCAAGACTCGCAGGTGCGGTCCCGGGCAACGACGGCTGCCCGAAAACACAGGCGCGCTCTTGAAGGCGGGATCTTTGGGCAATCCGTGCGGATCCGGTTCGTGTCGGTGCCAATGTGAACGTCCACCCCACCTATCCACCGGTCGTTCTCGCAAACCGGGCCCTGCAGGCGGCCACGTGGCTTCATCTGCCGCACATGTACGGCCTGTACGGACATTCTGGGGTAAGCGGACGGCCAAGATTCGCCGGGCCACAATCTCTCGCGTCTGATTGGCTGAAAAATTCGACAAACGGGGAGGCGTCTCACTCCCAAATTTTGGGTCGGCGAGGGCACATGGGCCGGGGCTCCTGAGGGCGGGGGCCCTCCGCCAACCCCCCGGATAGCGGCGAATCCCCGGCGGCCAGCGCCCTTTGTCGAGCCGCAACCTTGGCTTCTGATTGGACGGCGTCCTCTTGCACCAAAACCCATTAGGAAGCAAGGGGGAAGCGTGTACCGTTCCCCCTCTTTACTCACCGGCACATGTTTAACGAAAAGTGACAGGGACCAAGCATCTGCTTCCCGTTCCCCCGTTCCGCCGGCCCATGCTGCGGGCCAACGCTTGGCCGCCTGTGTCAGTCAAAAGTTTTTCCTCGTTCAAACTAAAACTTAAAGCCAGAAAAAAAAAGAAAAAGGCGCGGCGCCCGGCGCCCGGCGCAGCCACCAAATCCTGAGCCGAAAAGTTTTAGCCTTCCGAAGGAGGGCGACCGTCCGGGCAGCCCCCGAAAGCTTTTGCCCCCCCGACCCGACCAATCAGCGGCCTCCCTTTCAGCGCGCCGCAACGAGCTCACCACGTGTCCCCCGTCCCTAGATATCTCTCGCTCTGGGCCCCTCCCTACCGTCGATCATTTGACCCCTACTCCAATCCGACGGCTCCGAATTTTCGGGTCCAGATCTCGCCAGCTTGGGGCTGACTCACCACCTCCCTGTCCCCACTCCAGCCGGAAAGTTTCTTCCTGTCCGACTACTCGGGCAGAAAAACTGTTCCGCGGGCCCCCCCCGGAAAGGCGCACAAAAATTGGCCGGCGGCTCTCGGCCAATGAGCGCGCGGCACTGCGATGCTCTTTCCTGGAGATTTGGGCGCCTCTCATTGGCTGGCGGCTCCCAGCCAATCAGCACCTCCCACTCCCTCTCTGCCGACTCTCGCCCTCCCCGCCCGCTCCCCCTCTCTCTCGCTCGCTCTCCCTCGCGCTCTCTCTCTCTCTTTCTCCCCCTCTCCCTCCCTCCATCCTTCCTCTCTCTACAACACCCGGACTTAGGGAGTCAGGCTTTTATGAAGCAGGCAGAAGGCTCCCGCTAAGAACTAGAAGGAGATATTTCAGAGAGAGAGCGAGGCAAGAAGTGTGTAACATGTGTGTTGAGAGATACCCGTCGTGCGGCATCACAGCAGCTGACCTCAGGTTGCGCAGGTGCTTGAGATTGAGATGCATGCCTAATCCATTTTAGGGTTTCTTGGAACTGAAATCTGGTGCGGTTAGGCATGGAACGCGGCCGGGAGGCCCGTCGCGGAGGGATTGGAGGTCTTGTAGCAGCCCCCCGCCGCCCGCGCACAGCGGGCTTGAAAGACATGTCGCATGCAGGTACCGGCTTCGTTTTAGGGTTCTCAATACCTGCAAGAACAGTTAGTTGCAGGCTATTTCTGCAACTCCTCTGCATGCAGGATATTTTTTTTCGGGACTGCAGACCTAAGTTACAAGGGAAGCTCCTTCTCTCCGTAGTAACAGCTTTAGGTTGCTGATCGTTTCTCCGTCAGGATTCGACCTTCTCTGCTAATTCTGGAAGAAAAGCCGTTTAGGAGACATTGAAATCTGGAAGGAAAATTGCGGAAGTTTGCTCGATGAGCATGTTTCCTGTTCATTGTGCAAGATGTTGCTACATGGAGTCTTGTGTGCACCTGGTTGTCCTTGGAGAGAGCTCCCTCTTGTATTACGTGAAGCAGGTGCTAAGCAAGGCGCCTTGCACGAGTCTCTGACCCCTGAAAGGACATGTGACAAGTTCTTATGAATAACCATGCCATGGTGTACAGCTGCAGATGAAGAGGACTCCATGGAAGAGGCACAAAATTCGAGGTTCCGTGATCGATTGAAGAAAGATGGAGTTTCGGGTGCGGGAGCAAGTGTTGGAGGCCCACTATCAAGTGGTCCGCGAAATAAGAGAAAGAGGCCGAGCCCGACTGAAAACATGAGGCCCAGCAATGCGGAGGAGCTGGAGGAGGAGGAGGAGGTGGCAGAGTCTGCACGTTCGGAGGAGGAGGAAATGACTCCTTCAGTTAAAAGGAAGCCGGGAAAGCCGCGGTTTTCGATGTCGAAGGTCGGAGGACGTTTGCAGTATTGCCCGGCTTGCAAGTTCATTGATCCAGTGCTGTTTTTCAATGAATACATGTGCTTGGAAGGGGGCTTTAGGCTGATGTATTTGGTACTATTGTTTGTCTGCACAGGAAGATGAGTGCATGGGATCTCTTCCCGCTGTTCCCAGGAAAGCGCGAACTGGTGAGGATTTTGTAGGGCGTGTTACGACTGGCTCGTCTATTGCTAGATGCCTGATTGCTGAATCTCTACCAACGCACTTATCTTCATTGCAAATGCCCAGCTCAAGTGTGGGAGGGCTCGTCAGAAGAAGATCAAGCCCTCAATCACCTGTCGTGGTCTTTTCTTCATTCCCAGACCTTCATAGATTATTTTCTATCATTCACGAGGGAGCTCTTCCGCCCTTCTCTTCTGGGAGAGAGAGTGAGGGATTGTTTTCACTGAAGCTGTGTATCTTGGGGGATGCTCATATGTCACAGCTGTCGTCAAACGACCGCAAGAGAGCTCGTCCCCTGTTTGTGCCGATACAATTCTACCAGCCAAGACTGATACAAAAGTTGAAGCTCGTGGAAGCAATGCCAACATTGTGCTCTCAGCCACTTCCAAATCCCCTTCGCACTCTTCGCCGGTTTCTGCTAGTCCAAGTGCTCCGAACCCGAGCAGTGGGACTGGAAATGGAGGCCTCTCCTCGGCTGTATCTCAGGGAACTGCAGCCAAGACCAGCAGACGTCTGGTGGGTGTTGTGAGAGCGCCAGCATCGTATTTTAATTTGGTTCTTATGAGCTTGTAACTCATGGTTAGTCAAGTGTCTTGTAAGCTAACAATGGGACTGTTTGGTTTGTGGATAGCAGAAGCCATCTGGTCGACCTCGAGCGCCAAAAACACCGAAAGTAAGTTTATGTGCATTAGGTGAACGAATTATTTTTTACAAAGGCGCTACATGTGCATGAGATGTATGTTTCGGACTGAGAGAATTTTAACTCTCAGTCAATTTTGGAGGAGCTGTTGACAAGCGCGAGTCCTGCCTAGGTTTGCTGGATAGCATGTAGAGCGATTATCATTGTGGACCTCCCTTCCTTTCGGGCAAACAGTGAGGAGGAGAAGGGGCGCGAATATTCACCGATGGTGAAGCAGAATGGGGCTTTCCTGGCTTACAGCAACTAGGCATGGGAGGCTGAGGGATGCTATATGTTCCTGGGGTAGGGGTGGTGTTGAGCGGGGGATAGTATGGAGATGGCATTTCAGTTGAGTGGAACTAGTGCACGAGAAGGAAAAGGTACAGCGAAGAATCATAGCTGAATCCAAAGTACTACAATGATAAAGAACACTCAGAAATCAGCCGTGCTGACCTATTCCCACTTTGTCATAGACACTTCTTTCATCATTGACAAAGTCTCTTGTTTCTGGGGGTGTTGATCAGCCTTCCCTTCATCCACAGATTTCTGAGCAAGAAGTGGAGGTTGCAGCAGCGTTGTTTGACCTGGCGAACCTGTTCATGAATCATAGCACTCCTCCTTCTCCTCCTCGGTCCGCACCTGCAGAGGAAAAGGCGGAGCTGCGAGATTCTAGAGCAGAAGCCAAGCAGGACATGAAGCACGATGCCAAGGGAGAGGCGAAAGGGGACTCGAAAGTGGATACACGGCCACAGGCAGGATCTCCGGGCTCGCAAGCTGGGGGAGCTGCAGCTACAGGTATGTTTCTGTATTCCTGGACGATACTTCAAGGGAAGTTGGAGCAGATCTGGCAAGTGCTGTTAGAGTTTGGACAACAGGTGTCTTTTCAAAACGAGAAACTCGATGCATTAACTATAGTTTGCATGATCAATCACCCTATCAGATAGATGCCAGTGTGGACACTTCATGACTCAATGCTGGCCCGTGGATGTGTCAACCAAGGATTTACAAATCAGTGTCTAAAGTAGAGCAGATGGGGGTGGGGGGCGCCGGAAAAGTGATAGAGAGAGAGAGGAGAGAGAGAAAAAGAGAAAAAGAGAGAGAGAGAGAGAGGGAGAGAGAGAGAGATTGAGAGTGTGTGAGAGAGTGAGAGATTGAGAGTGTGTGAGAGAGAGAGATTGAGAGTGTGTGTGAGAGAGAATGAGAGTGAGAGAGAGAGAGTGAGAGGCCTTGTTTATTTGCGGACCATTTTGGATGCAAGGGCAATAGGACCTTGTATAGCAATGGAGCACGTGGTAGACTCTAAGACAAACTTAGGCCTGTAAGCGGAAGTTATTAGAAGATTCACACAAAGTTTAGTCGTTGTTTTGAAATCATACTTCAGGAGGATGAAGGTATCCAGGGGAGTTTTTTTCCGCCGTCCCTCAGTAAAGCTTTTGGGCACTATGGGGTTTTGTCCGGCCTCCCCATAGTATCAATGAAAGCGAATGTCTACTACATTCATGAAGTTCAGGCTGGACTGTTCTAATGGCTGTGGTTATCTTTTTCAGAAGTTGTTAAAATTCATGGTTTGAGGAACGTTGAGTTTGGAGAATCTGCATTGATATTTTATCTAGGAGAGGTAGCTTAGAGGGCCAGAGCAGAGGAAGCTCAGCTCGCCTGAGAATGGCTTGGTTGTCGAGGGTAAAGTGTATATTACTGGATGTGTCTTTACTGGTCGTGGGATTTGCAATTATCATACCTGGAGGGTGCTCGGAGTGAGAGTGTTTCCAGGACATCCGATTCACTTTGCATCACCCCATGCAGCACTAAAACAGAAGGTTGTCGTGAAGTGTCGTGACACTCGCTACATGCAACAATCTGGCAGTAATCATCTACAGAAATTGAGTTGTATATACGCGAGTAAGGGGCATTTTAGTGTGTAGTGTTAGATGTACAGCAAGTCGACAGAAATCTGTTGCAGCATATGTGGGGCTAGGTTGTCCTTTTGTGTGTGTTTCTTAGCCAAGCTACGCGTTTCTAATGTCCGATGACTATCCGACAAGACTGTAGCTAGCTGCTAGTGATGGACAGTTTTGAGGCCCTCTTACCTGCAGAGGGGAACTCACTTGAGCTTGTCGATTGTTGCGGATGTTGCAGCTCCTCCTAAACGGAAACGACCACGAGCTCGACCGCGTCATGAAGAAGGAAGCGTGAATAGACCCCTCCCTAGCTCCCCTATTACCCATGCAGCTAGTGGGACGGGGAATCTGTATGAGTCAGAAGCCCAAGCAGAGAAATCGAATGCAGATTTTGCAGTCTTGAAGGCTGCAGATGCTGCGGTGGAACAAGGCGCAGCTGCTAGTGCTATGCTTGCTTCATTTCCTGCGTCGATTCAGGAAAGTTTCAAGCAGGGAACTGAGATACCACCAGAACAAGTGCAGACGCCAGTACCGTCTGCAGCAGGAGGCCCTCGCCACACAGCAAGTGAGAAGCGGGCAGCTGCTGCAGAGAGGAAGGCAGCAAAAGCAGCTGCAGCCACGGAAGGAATGGGCTTAACTACTGGAACACTGTCTGAGAAGAAAATTAAGATAGAAACTGTGGCTCCTGGCCACCAGCAGATGGATAAGCGAATCTCCATGGCAGGAGGTGCTGCTATGAGGGAGAGTCAGACTAAAAGTTCAACGGCAGAGGGAGAGGTGGCTATTCACAAACGAGAAATGGTTGCTGCGCTAACAGAAAATAGCAAGCGGTGGGTCCACAACCTTGGGTATGACTGTCCCTGTCTGATCTTCACGTTTTGTGCTCTGATGCCATCATCTTTACTGTTGGCCCGTGTGATTTTTTTTGTTCCTACGTCTTGTGGAGAGCTTTCCCTGTTGAAAGCATCAGTGCTCGGAAGACAGCACGGGGAAGTATGAAGGCTTTCTTTTGAAAATTCCTTTAGTGGTAATGATTTGCTTTGCATTTCTTTTGGCCTCTGATGGAAGGTTTCTGGTTTTTGCAGACCGAGAGTGTCAATTGCAACAACCGTCGAGCCAGTAAGGCCTGTGAAATTGGAGTTGGATCTTATGGTAAGTCTGCTGTACGGCCTTTGGGCGGCCTATGAGTTTGCTGTAGGCGTTTAATGAAAGTCTGGCACTTCTGTGCCCCTCCCATACTGAGATTTGTAACTAAGACACACAGGACTATGGTAAGAGTCAGCGGAGTCGTACTGTCTGTTTTCTCCAGGTTGAAATGACAATGCTCAACTGCATGGCTTGAGAGTTAGTAAATATCAGTGGAAAGAAGCGTTGTTTTACCGAATAATCAGTGGATCCTTGACTTTCTATTTTCCAGGTTCCTCCTCCAAAGCTTCCTTCTTCAATTACGGCTACTGAGAGTCTTCCACAGAAGGATGAAGTGGGGACATCTCCTCCTCAGCAATTGAGTACCGACAAGAAGGTAAGAGTTTGGGGTGTTCTGACTTGTCAAGTTGGGAAGTGTTTGACACGAAAGTTCAATGTGAGCATTGTTTGGTCATGGATACACGTCCTTCCGAGCAGTTCACACAAAAGTGTGCAGTATGGTCCGACATTTACGGGGGTTTGAACAAGTGATGGTAACTGTGAAGGCTATGGCTAGAGCTACTCGACTCTCCACAAATGGTTTCCATTAGTAGTCCTATTTATAATGAAACATTTTGAGCTGGATGACTCGGGCTTGTGCGTCAGGTTTATTTTGGGTTTGCAAGTTCGTTATAGGATGAGCGAATTGCTTGCATTGAAAGTCAACCATAAGTCAAGTTCTATGAGGTCACTAAGCCAAGGTATAGGCGCCCATAGTCAGTCAGACCTCTGTCTGCAAAGCGTGATCTTCCTTCCTTCTTTCTTTGTGAAACTTTTGCCTGCTTCTTTCTGCAGATGGATGCAACCTTATCAGCTGCATCAGAGGTTCCCTGGTTGGAAAGGGAAAAGGCGAAATTGCGAGAATTGCGGGTCGCCCTCCCCCAGGCAGTCTCTGCAGAGAAGCAGTTGATGCATTCTCATGATGGAGGTCCGGTTCGGCATGATCAAAAGCCACTTCCTGACCAAGACAAGGTCAAAGAGGAAAGAGGACAGAGGGAGCATGAAGGAGAGACTGTTCAGGAGAAAGAGAGACAGCGAGAAACCGGGGGGGAGAAGGAGAGTGCTCGAGAGCCTGTTTCTAGAGATAGCCAGCGGGACGCAGCCAAAGAGAGATCAAGAGATAGAGAGAGGGAAAAGGAGAGGGAAAGAGAAAAGGAAAGGGAGAAGGACAGGGAGAGAGAAAAGGAAAGAGAAAAGGAAAGAGATAAAGAGAGGGACAAAGAAGTGATTCGAGAGCGAATTGAGAGAAGTGAGCGAGAGCAGGCTGCAAAAAGTTTGACTCCGAGAGTAAGCAAGGCAGCCAAAAACGACTTCAGGATGCAGCCCAAAACTGAAAGAACAGGTGAGTAGTTGAAGGATGCTCGCTCGCCGTAGGGTTCAAAGCGCTTTTTCACTTAATTGGTCCACTTTAGTTGCATTCTGGTTGGGTGTGTACCTCGGGGCGATTGCCACATTCTAACTTATGCTAGCTTGTGTAAATTCAATTCGGAATTGATATGTGAAGGGCGTTTTGTTTGGGCTGCAGCAGTGGCTTCTTCGGCTGCTACCTCCACGACATCTGCCTCGGGACCCACTTTTGCTCAAACTCTTACTGCGACTTCGGGTTCGGGCTCTACGGCTACTGCAACTGCTGCAGGGGCACTTCCTATGTCCATGGCAGCCTGGGGAGGGGGGCTTCCTCCTATCGGGTAAGGCTCCAACCTTTTACCAACTGTTTTTCTCTTCTAGAGTGCTGATTTGATAATGTATTCTATGGGTAAGGAGTCTTGAATTGAAATGCCATTTCCGTTTATTTGAATGTTTGCAGATACTATCCTCCGGCTGTTGCTGCAGCTACAGCAGCTGCTTGGCCGCCTGCGGCAGCCATTACACCTTCCTCAAGTACTCCTGCACGCGAGGAATCAACTGCAGGAGCTACGCAGGTATTGTTCATACTTACCTTGTTCAGACATTAGGGATCGTAGTCCACTACTGCGGCGTCGTTGTGGAATACAGTATTGAAACCAAAAGTTACTTGTTGGTATTTAAGAAATCAGATATTCTCAAGTACAAGAAGAATGTGGCTGACTAGCTTGTGCATGTGAGCATACAACCGACATGCTCCAAACCTCAAAGATGTGACAAGGCTAGTGATGCCTTTGGTGTGTTCACCAAATTACTGTCGTAGGTAATCTTTCTATGGAGGCAGAAAGCTCAGGACAAAGCTATAGGCTCATGGATATACCATGTCTGTTCTTGATTTCATTAGGTTGTTGCTAACAAATTCACCCGGGAAGCGTCACTCTTTCTCCAAAACATGCTATCAGCTTGTGTGTGTTTTCATTCGCTAGAACGGAAGGCTTCACACCTTGAGTGCTTGCACTAAGCAAGAAAACGATGTTTCGATCATAGTTGGCAGGTTTGTAAAGCAAGATTTGTCGACGAAGACTACAATGATTCGTTTCTTGTAACTTTCCGGCCCTTACACGTAAGCTATATCCAATGTCTGCAGATGCCGTCCTACATGACACCTCCCCGCCGATCCTGGAAGCGTTGTGCGTCTCATGTGTACATCGCTCACTTCATTGATTACCAGCAGCAGATGAATCGCCATACCTTTTACTCCACTCATTATCCAGGATTCGGGGGAAGCAAAGGTTATAATTTGAATGTCCCCAATCCCCCAGGGGATAGCCTCTTTGGAAGCAGTGCAGCAGCCTCGGGGGCTTCATTGGGAAGTGGTGCTGCCGGGACTGCTACCGACAGGGGGGGCGCAGCTGCTTTGTTGAATCTTGGAGCAGCTTCGCACGTGGAGAGAGGGTTGGCTGCATCAGAGAGGTCCCATAACGTTGGTCCTTCTGTGGCAACATCGGGAAAGGAGCGTGCAAGCTCTTTGCTGAGTGATGCGATGCGCAAAACGTCTACTCTGCAGAGTCAGCAGGGTCATGCACCTCCACAGCAGCAGCAAGGGTCGCCTCTTCAGCAACAACTGCAGGTGCGTGAGATGTACCAATCGGTTTTTCTTTTTATTGCGTGTAGGGAGTTAATTCAAAATCAACTCCCTTAAATAGTTCACTCACCACTTAAGTAGGGCTCTTTGCTCATAATTTTTGGATGCCCCTACTTGTCCAAGTCCACCATTGTCGAGTTATGGTGTAGCGACATAAATGGGCGATGTCCGAGTTGTTGAACCAGCAAAAAGCCCTGATAAGTGAAGAATCTTATTTGGGAGCGTGGGTATGTGAAAATGAGGGTGGCAGACTGCACATCAGTACAGCTTCAACTCACAGCAAGGAGGAGCAGGCATTGGAGGGGGTGCATCATCATCGCTTGCACATTCTGTTGGAGGGGGAGGTGGTGGGAGTTCAGCAGGGGGTCCTGCAGCAAGTGGGGTGGGGCCCACAGGCTCACCAGCAGGGGGTTCTGCACAGGCGCAGCTATTCACCTCCCCATTGGCTATGATGGGGGGGGGGGGCTTTCCTTTTGGAAGCTTTCCGGGGGCTCACTTTGCTCATCCTCCTTTCAACGGACCTCCAGGTCATCTGGGCTCTCAGCAAGTAAGTATACTATGGCCGCTGTTATTCCATTTCTTTCTTAGAATTCGTTGTGGTATGAATGAATGAATGAATGAATGAATGAATGCCTGCAAGAGCAGGATTTGCGAGGCTTAACTTTAGTCCTTTTGGAGTCCAGACCTGCGTGTATTTTGATGGTTTTGGAACTGTGTGATGCAGGCTGCTCAATTTTTCACCAGCAGCCCTTTTTACGCTGCAAACATGCACCCTCACCTTGTACATCCTCCGCCATCTCCCCAGCAGCAGCAACAACAGCAGCAGCAGCAGCAACAGCAACAGCAGCAGCAGCAACAGCAACAACAACAGCAACAACAACAGCAGCAACAACAACAACAACAACAACAACAGCAGCAGCAAGCTGCTCAACCAAGTAGCGCTGCCTCACTGATGGGTCAGTCAAATGGGCAGAAGCAACCAGCACAGGCAGGTCCTCCTGGAGGGCGGGGCTTTGCAGCTGTTCCTGGACTACAACACCACCATCAGCTGCAGCAGCAATCTCAGCATGACCAGATTCCTACCTCTCCCTCACAACGGCAGCTCTTGCCCGGGCAGCAGACATCTGTGCAGCAGCAACAGCAGACACGGCAGAGTGAGAGGGAGGCTGTATCCATGGATGGTGGAAGTATGGGTACTGAAAAGGGCTATCAGTCTTTGCTACAACGAGGTCTGCACGGACCCAGTACTGCGGGAACACTAAGCTCGGGAAGCTTGGCCCAAGGAGGACCCACCGTTGGCCAATCCCCTAGTTTACAGTATCCACATGACCTGAGTTTAATGCAGCCAAACATGCTCTCTGTGCTGAAAAATGCACAGCAACAAGCAAGCAAGCAGCAGCAGCAGCAGCAGCAGCAGCAGCAGCAGCAGCAGCAGCAACAGCAGCAACAGCAGCAACAGCAGCAACAGCAGCAACAGCAGCAACAGCAGCAACAACAGCAACAGCAGCAGCAGCAGCAGCAGCAGCAACAGCAGCAACAACAGCAATTGCAGCACCAACAGCAGCAGCAGCAACATCAGCAACATCAGCAACATCAGCAGCAGCAGCAGCAGCAGCAGGCCCTTGGCCAGTCCCTTCAAATGACTCTCAAGGATTTGGATTCACATACAACTCAAGCGCTGTCGGCAATGTCGATGGCTGGCATGAATCGTGGCTCCGTTGGTCTATTCCCTCCTGTTGCGCCTGCCATCGCTCCTGAAGGCCATGCTATGCTCCCAACCATAGAAAGTCCTTCCATGCGAAACTCTTCATTACAGCATCAGCAGCAACAAGGAAGCCAACATTCGTCCTCTGTGCAGCAGTCTCGACCACAGCACACTAACCAGCAGCAGTCTTTGCAGACGAAGCCGCATCATCGAGGAACTCCCTCGTTGCGGCAGAATGTCGGTGGAGGAGGACTAGGGATGGAGGAGGGGCACCTGGGGGAAGGAGGTGGCGGAAGTTATCAGAATGGTGGTGTTGGATTGACAGTGCGAGGGAAAGAGAGCTCTGAAAACTCGGTATCAAAAGGTGGCAATAAACGCTCCCAGTCTTCAACCGCAGGAGCTGCAGCTGCACGAGCAGAGATAGAGGCTGCTTTGGCATCCAAACAGGGCCGCGATGGGGTCAGTGGGGGAGGCTCAAATCGCAATAGTTCTGCTGCTGCAACTGCTGCTATCAGCCTTGCCTTTCCAGGGGGGGTTGTTCCAGGAAGAAGTACAGGGCCTGGTGGACAGGTGGGTGGAGCAGGAAATATATCGAGTTTCCAGCATAAGCATGGGGGTGGAAGGTCGAAACCAAATGCAGTATCTGTGGGAACCTCTGTTCTTGTCAATCCGGGAAATGCATCTAGTGCAACTATTCTTTCTACAGAAAAGAGTACTGAAGCAAGTGCTGCTGCAGCTAAGGCAAACGGAGGAGCAAGTAGTGGTATAGCTTCATCAAACCAAGGTCAGCCGGGTTGGCAGGCTCAAAACCAACCGAATCATATGCCATTGAAGCTTACACCCGGACCTTCAGTTTCTCTGACGGGAGGGGCTGGTGGGGGATCACAACCTCAGGCTGTTCTTGCTGCTGCAGTGAAGGCAGCAGGTGCAGCTTCAAGGCCAAGGCCGGGGGGGGGGGCTTCTCCGCAGCTTGTACCCATTTTGCCTCGTGTGAGTGGAAACAATGTGGGGCAGTCTGCGGCTCCCGGAACACCTCTCCCTCCTCTCCCCCCCCTGTCGAAGTCAGGTGCCTCCCAGACTGTGAAGGCTATTAGCAAGGTATCTCAGCCGGTGAAGTTGAGCAATCCTCCTGGGAAAAAACCACTTAGCAATGCAGCAGTATCTCCCTCTCAGGTTGGGCAGGCAGGCGGAGGGGGAGGAGTTACAGCTGCATCCCAGTCAGTGTCAACCTCCAAGCAGTCTCTTTCACCTGCACCCCAACAGACGTTAGCTGATCAGCAGCATGCAGGGCCTGCTCCCACCCATCCACAGATTCCGCAGCATGCTCAGCCCCCCCAACAGCAGCAGCAGCAGCAGCACTCCCAATCCCAACAACAGGAGTCGCCACAGCAGCCGTCCCAGCAGCTTCCCTCCCAGGTGCAGCAACCTCAATCTCAACCTCAACCCCAACCTCAACCTCAACCTCAACCTCAACCTCAACCTCAGCCTCAACTTCATCCACTACCATTACCGCAGCAGCAGCAGCAGCACCCTCAACCGCAGCCGCAAGAACCGCAACCCCAACAGCAGCAGCAGCATCAGCCGCCTCCGGCTCAGCCATTGGTGCAGGTCCAAGCGCAGCAGCAAGGGCAGGGGCAAGCACAGGGAACAGCACAGGGCTCAGCACCCCCTCAGGCTCAACCTCCGCCCCCATCGCAGCCGCAACCGCAGGCTCAGACTCAGCCTCCTCCTCAAACCCAGCCTCAGCCTCAGACTCAGCTTCAGCCTCAACCTCAGCATCAGCCTCACCCTCACCCTCAGCTTCAGTCTCAGTCTCAGTCTCAGTCTAAGTCTCAGCCTCAGCCGCAGCCTCAACCTCAGCCTCAGCCTCAATCTCAGTCTCAGCCTCTTCCTCAGCCTCAGTCTCAGCCTCAGTCTCAGCCTCAGCCTCAGTCTCAAACTCAGTCTCAGTCTCAACCTCAGTCTCAGCCTCTTCCTCAGCCTCAGTCTCAGCCTCAGTCTCAGCCTCAGTCTCAGCCTCAGTCTCAGCCTCAGTCTCAGCCTCAACCTCAGTCTCAGTCTCAGCCTCAGCCTCAGTCTCAGTCTCAGACTCAGTCTCAGTCTCAGTCTCAGTCTCAACCTCAGCCTCTGCCTCAGCCTCAGTCTCAAACTCAGTCTCAGTCTCAGCCTCAGCCTCAGCAGCAGCAGCAGCAGCAGCAGCAGCAGCAGCAGGTAGCTCACAGCCAGTCCCCCTCCTCTCAGCTGAATTCCCCTACCCATCTCCAGACTTTCCACCACATTCAGCTGCAGAAGCATCAGCAATTTCAAAACGATAATAGCTTGCTGTTGAGAGGTGGCCTTTCCAAAGCACCAGGGAAGTAGGTTTGGACTAAGTGAATGCATTTTTTTTGGGGCAAGCCAAGCATTAATAGCATCGTATAGGTCTAGTATCCCTTCTCCTGCGCGCCCCCCCCTCTCCATCCCTTAGCTGCTAGTATGACCTGGATTCCCATGGTAGGGGAGATAGTGAGGTGACATCGGTACAAGGTAGGAGAGGTATTACTGGAAGGGGTTTCAGCGACTTAGGTTCTGAAGGAGAAGCGGGGAGGCCCTCGGGCTTATAAAGATCGAAAGGTCCATCTCATTCGTTCGCTCAGCTTCAGTGAAGCTCTCCTTGGAGAGTCCATCCAGTTTCTATGACACAGAGGCTGATTAGCAGTGGTTTCAACTGACAGTTTAGTGGTGTCGGAATTCACTGGAGATTGCCAATTTTTCATCAATCGTCGTGCTGTGGTAGTAACCGCAGCTGCCAAATGACATCGTGCGATTCCTTTCCCTTTGTTCAATTGTTGGGATATGAGAGGTGCTTTGATCTGTGATTGTCCCTATCCATGTTGCAAGCTGAGATCTCGGTTTGTGTGTGAACTCTGTCCCAAAGCAATTCTCCTGTAGGAAAAAATGAAAATAAAGAGGGACGGGCGGGGGGGGGGGGGGGGGGGGGGGGG
>CM074815.1:952188-975883 GCA_037447605.1 Zygnema circumcarinatum
CTCCCCCTCCCCATCCCCCTCCCTCCTCTCTCTCTCTCCTCCTCTTTCTCTCTCTCCTTCTCTTCTTCTCTCTCTTCTTCTTTCTCTCTCTCTCTCTCCTTTCTCCCCCCGCATTACCTACTCCAGTCTTTCGTCCTCCCTCCATCAGCTCACCTCAGCCCTGTCCTGACTGCCCTCGAGTCTGCCCAGACTGAGCCCATCGCTGTGCTCGACCCACTCCGCATCGACCACTGCAATCTTCTCGTGAGGGGGGCCGTTCGTGCACGCTCTCAGGGCAAAGTCTACTCCCCAGCAATGCACCAAATCATTCTGCAGACGAAGACCTGAACACTTCAGGAAGATGTGCTGTATCGTATCGTATCGTATCTGAGCCTTGAGCATCTTCTACAATGCCGAAGAAGTGTGTGTGTGTGTGTGTGAGAGAGAGGGTGGGGGTGGGGAGGGTGGAGAAAAGAGAGAGCACTTTACTCTTTTCCTTTCGATCTTGTGATCAGGGCAATACTATAAACATGACCAAAGATTCTACTGTGTTCAACCAACTTCGCACATCACTTCTCTACTTGCATTGGCTTTTGCTTCCTCTACTCCTCTCTGCGCCCCTCTCCGTCTCCGCCATGAAGCGCACCTGAAGCATATGCCATACACAGGGCCATACTCTCGTCGAGAATACCGGCACCATTACTTCCACAAACCTGCAAACGAACAGTTTCACGCAGCAAGCCTCCCTCCCTCTCAGTCCCTCTTTCACCCTTCCATCAACTCCCTCCCTCCCGGCTACTACCGTCTTCCCAAAACCCCATATAAGCACACAGGATCCTTCCCAACCCTAGAGACAAAAGGACACATAGATCTTCTAAGCAGTCGTCAGAAGATACAAAACAAGAGACCCTTCCCCTGCATTGTACTGTGTGTGTCACCCTCCCCCTCTTACTCCCGCTCCCCCTCTCCCTCTCCCTCTCCCTCTCCCTCACCCTCCCTCTCCCTCTCCCTCCCGCCTCGCCGCTCCCTTCCCGCCCCCTCCCTCCCTCCCCCCCTCCCTCCCTCCCTCTCTCCTTCCCTCCCTCCCTCCCTCCCCCCTCCCCCCCTGCTCCCTCCGTGTTCTCAAGAGCTACCTACGCTGCACATGGAATTTTAACACTTCCATCCACGCAAATCTCGCTTTTGTGGTTCATATCAGTGCGAAAATGAAGTTCTTGATTGCCCTGCTTTTGTGTGAAGGGATAATGGACCGTGGAAGAACCTCCCAATGCCGGCTGTGACATTTCCAGCTCATACTTATCCATTATTTCCATATATCTGCGACAATGTCAAAGCTCCCTTAGACTCAGATACATAGCCCTTAAGCAGATGTCAATACTAGCTCGGCTTTTCTAAGTAAGAAGTGATATGTAGGCAGAGAGAAGCAGAGGGGGAGGAGGTGAAGGAGAGGTCTTTGTGGACTTTTTAAAGACTCCGAAAAGCTGAGAATGGGAGATTGGAAAGAAAGGTTAGAAACGTACCGGACCCCATCGAAGTTGTTAACACCGAGGTCTTCATCCCAAATAAAAATGTAATCGTACGAACTGACCACACTCGGATGAAGAAATCGCTTTGCAAACCACCTGCATATGTTGGACAGTTTAACGGAGTCCAGAGATTACCTGACACATAGAACGGCGCAATATGTGGACATGTTCTAAACTTGATATCGTTTCCAGAGATTGTTTCAGCAGCCGAAGGTTTCAAGCAAAAGGTAAAAGAGTTGAGAAAGGGAGAAACCCCACAACTCAAGTTTTTCCTTTTTAATTCGTTTGTTTCTATTGTTGTGCCCTCACCACTTGCTCTGGCCGTATGCTGCCACGTGGACGGCTCTGTGGAACCAATCAGATTTGTTCCACTGCTCAATAATGTTGTCATAGTGAAAAATGATGATGGAGAAATGCCCGACAGGAAACTACATCCCTCCTTACCACCATAGAACACAGTTTTCGTCATTGTTGTAGAGAATTGCACATAAGGGGGAAAAACAAAAAAAAAAAAAAGGGGGCTGAGAAGATCTCTGAGAATCGTAGGAGTTCTGCGGCTTAATTCACTGTTTTCAAACATTTCTCATTCACAAAGAAGGCCCCCCGTTTGACCTCACAAACCCTAAAACTGCTTCATGTTATATGCGATGTGTGGAGGACTGCGGAGATCTCAGTTTTAACATTTTTTCTCCATCAAACAAGCGAACCTAGCGAACATAGAGAAGTGAAAGACGGCTGTGCCCTAATCAGGTTGTGGTGTGCCACTAGCATGCGTCAGTGCTGCAGACCGCATCATGATAAGTAAGGGCACAACTATCTCACCTTAGAAATCATTTTGTCAACGCTTTCTTTTAGTTTGATTCCAGCTGCGATTGCTAGGAGACCGCGCTGCCGAAACGGAAGATCCTGTCCTATGTAGAAAGCACAACAAATTGCCCATATATATTACACATAGAACTTCACTGACAAGAAAGAAAATTCCACAACCATTACCATTCTCTCTGACATTTCAGCGTATGAACGAAGACCACTGGTAATTCCCCAGCTCATACCAACTGCAGGTCTCCCGCACTCTCCCTCCACCCCTCCTACCCTTCCTTACCTCTCTCCTTCCTCCTCCCATCGCTCTCACCCCTCCTTACCTCTCTCCTTCCTCCTCCGCCCTCCCCCACCCTTCCATACGTCTCTCCTTCCTCCTCCGACCTCTCCCACCCTTCCATACCTCTCTCCTTCCTCCTCCCACCTCTCCCACCCTTCCATACCTCTCTCCTTCCTCCACCGACCTCTCCCACCCTTCCATACCTCTCTCCATCCTCCACCGACCTCTCCCACCCTTCCATACCTCTCTCCTTCCTCCTCCCACCTCTCCCACTCTTCCATACCTCTCTCCTTCCTCCACCGACCTCTCCCACCCTTCCATACCTCTCTCCATCCTCCACCGACCTCTCCCACCCTTCCATACCTCTCTCCTTCCTCCTCCCACCTCTCCCACTCTTCCATACCTCTCTCCTTCCTCCACCGACCTCTCCCACCCTTCCATGCCTCTCTCCTTCCTCCTCCCATACCTCTCTCCATCCTCCACCGACCTCTCCCACCCTTCCATCCTCCCACCTCTCCCACCCTCCCATACCTCTCTCCTTCCTCCTCCCACCTCTCCCACCCCCCCCCCCCTTCTCACACCCCTCCTCCAAAAAACTGAAAGCTTGAGTGCTGGCTGCAAACCTCATCAGGGTTGCCCCAAAGGCGTCTCAAATAGAGGTCTGAGGTTGGCTCGTAGATGCTCCGTGGCAGCTTCTCCGGGCCTTCCGGGGCCCTCCCCGCCTTCCCCACCTTCTCTCCATCTTCACATGGCTGCCGCGGCCGCCCTCCCTCCTGCATTGCAGCAGCCTGTGAGCTGCATCCTGCACAAAGGATGACTCTAGAAACCCTAATCTTCTGTATCAATTTGAAACCCTAATTTTCCAAATACTCTGATATTCTGTAAGGCTATAAAACCCTAATATTCTGTGAGGCTTCTGAAACAATAGCATTCTTCTAGAGTTTCTATTATTTCGTCATTGCTATTCTTTAAAAAAAAAAAAAAAAAAAAAAAAAACCGAAGCATACCTTGAACAGGAGGGCCGCAATAACCCCCCCGAAAAAAAAACAAAATTTTACCGCGAGGCCCTTCAGACGGACCCCCGCCATCGGAACCTCTCAGACCTCCACTCTCCGCCCCTGCCTTGCAAATTAGGGCTAAGGGCTGCGTTCCATGCGGGAACAGTTCTGTAAAAAATGTAGCCGTGTAGTACGGTCACACGATTTGAAGGTACAGTGGGGGGTCCTCATATTTTCCACCCTGTACAGTGCGCTCTGTAGCGTAGTGGAGCTGCGCTCGACGGATCCGCGTCAGTTCAGTTGTACTTGACATATGCCTCTTCAGTGTCACGGACCGGCATAATCCAGGAGCTGCCGACAGAGAATGCGAGAAGGCGGCGCCATGTGTTGGCGGCCCACGGAACAGCACACCATCCAGCAAGGCGCACTCGGAAGCGCCGCATAATGCCGCCGATTGTCATTTGTTGACCTATCATAAGGCTCCACGTAGTCAGTCAGGCCTCTCAGTGGGCAGTTGGCCAATCAGAGACTGTCACTACTAAGACTCAGGATTTACTGTCAGAGATAGATAGATGGGATGTCAGTGATGCTAGTTTGTCTTTTAGTGCTGGGCTTAGTATTTGTATTTGCTGTGTGGTTTGTTGTCCTGTTCTTCTTTTTCTGCCTCTTCAGCTCCAGCAACAGATGCTAAGTGAGAGAGAGAGAGAGAGAGTTCCATTGCATAGAGAGAAAGAGAAAGAGTCTTCTTGCTGATAGCATTTAGACATCCCATTCAGCCCAGCCAGACAAAGATTTCAGTGAGAAGACACTTTCATTGTAATGACAATCCCCAGCCAATCGCTGGCTGGGGTGAGTTTCCAAAACGCAACCTTGATCTAAGCTGAGTCCTATTTTCCCTTTGCTGTCACTATGCCAAGCTACCATCTTGTGATATCCTGCCTTACACTCTTCCCAATGACCGATGATAACTAGAAGTCTAGCGAAGAGAATAGCCGAAGAGAGGACAGGGGAAGAGAGCCCCCAAGGAAGGGCTCTTTGCGCATCGAGTCCAGCCGCCGGTGGGAACATCTTCAGGATCCCTACGTCTTCCGCTGCGCGTACCTCTGAATCCCCCGGATCCTGGCTCTATGGTGCAGGCAGACCCACAGCACCAACACAACCCTTCATCAGCTTCAGCACGGACGCGCGAGTGGCCGTACAGCACCTGCAACTAGCTCAGCAGTCTCCCCTTAACCCCACTTATCTTGTGCTACAGCTCCCAAGAAATTCGCCCCGATTTTGCCGAAACCACCTTTTTGTACGGTAACTCTGTGTTACCCGTACTATTTGTACTATTTGTACTATTCGTACTGACCGTACTATTCGTACTTGCTGTACTAGCCGTTACGGGCTTAAGCAAAACAAACCGAATCTTCCCGCACTTGCCGCCGTAAGAGGCGCTCGCTCCTCTCCCCTTTATCTTGGCTTCGATACGGCATAATATGATACGATACTACACGATACGTTACGATGCGTAACGATACGATACGGTATTAGACGATACGATGTGTACGGACAAACATGAACTCTAACATAACACCGCCCGCCTATTGGTAACACGAACCTTATATTTGCAAAATCAATATTTTCGCCCCTTTTTGGCCAATACCATGGCGAAAATATGAGGACCCCCCACTGTACTGTACAGTACTGTACCGTACAAAAAGAGATTGTACTGTACGTTAATTCGTACATATTCGTACAGTATGTTGAAAAAGATTTGGGTGTGCCTGTAAGTGCCTCAATGAAGAGGACCCGTACGAAATCCGTTAGCCAATCAGAAGTCACCGACAAACCTACACGACGCTAGGCGCACGTGTTCATACGGATAGGGTCTGTACGAACATCTTGTCGTTTGCAATATTACAAGCACATCGCTATTATGAAATCCACTTTCGCTTACGGCGGATTGACTTTCGGACCGTAGTCCGTGGTAAGGCTTGAGTTCCATGGAGCGGTTTAGCGTCGTTTAAGACGCTTTTCCGGGTTCCACCAGGGAAGTTTTGACAACGTGGCGCCGACGTGGCTGTCACGTCTGCAGGATGTGCCTACGTGGCGAGTGCTGTTGGAAAATGGACGTCAGCCTTAGCTCCATGTCAGCAGTTCCACCTCATCTGTCGCCGCCTGCGACCAGAAAGTCCGGATACGACACGACTGCCGTACCGTTTTCCACCTCACCTTCGCTTTCCACCGACAAAACGTCGATTCTACGCCGAGCAGAAGCACCGACAAATCTACCGACATTTCGAGAGGCTCACAGTCAGCCACGTATGCAGATTCTCCGCCAAAAGCGTGTCGTCGGTTTGCTTGTCGTTTAGTGCATTGACTCCGTACGCAAAATCCGACAAATTATCCGCTAGACGACAGCCACGTGGCATTCCCGCGCGCCGACGAGGCGCGCCGGTGCGCCCGGCGGCGCCCTCCAAGAGGCGGACCGCGCCGCGCGCTGATTGGCCGGAACCTGGCTTTTGGGTGAACGTGGCACCCTGCCATTGGCGTGTGCCTGCCTCCGTGCCAGCGTGGCGCCATCCCATTGGTCCGGCCGCGTCCGCTCACGCCGCCGGAAGGCGGCGGCGCGCTGAGTATATTGCCGATGGCTGCCAGTGACCGGGGATCTCTGGCTCCGCCATGGGCGCGGCGGATGGCGGGGAGAGAGAGGGAGGGAGAGGGCCCCAAGCAAACATCCATGGCGGCCCCGTGGAAGTGATGAAGCTGCGCCTGCGGCTGGTGCCCAGCGGAAAGGACTGTCCCCCGGTGGTCTACAAGACGGAGGGTCGCCGCTTCGGGTAAAACTCTAAATCTCCGCGGCTTACCAGCGCGGGCCCGCCGCAGGGTTCAGGGCTTGGCTGATCGGAAGGGTTGAGGGCCGACCGCGCAGGACCTTGCCGGGCGGCGCCGCGAGCCTGAAGCTGCGGGAGGGGATGGAGTACGGCGTGGCCATCCACGTGGACTCTCCGCATTTTGCCACGTAAGCACTACCCCTCCCCGCGCGTGCCACGTTGACGCTGGCGCAGGAGGACCGCACGAGTGAACGCAGCTGACGTGGCAAAGGGGGGGGGGGAAAGGGCAGGGCACAGAGGCTGACGTGGACAACATACGATTGGCTGAAGGGCGAGGACGTGGCAGTCGCGGAGGAGGAGCTCTCACTGCGCCGCTACGGCCGCATGCTGTGCGCCACGTGGCGGTGAGGGAGGGGAGGGGAGGGGAGGGGAGAGAGGGGAGGGGAGGGATTGAGAGAGGGAGGGCGGGGGAGAGGGAGGGAGAGGGACACGGGGAGCGAGGAGGGTGAGGGGGAGGGAGAGGGAGAGGGAGAGGGGGAAAAAGAGGGGGATGGGAGAGAGGGAGGGCGAGGGAGAGGTGGAGCGAGGAGGGGAGAGGGAGAAGGAGAGGGAGATGGGGATCGAGGAGGGGGAAGAGGGAGGAGGGGGGAAGGGAGAGGGGAGCGAGGAGGGGGGAGGAAGAGGGAGAGGGGGAGCGAGGAGGGGGAGGGAAAGGGGCAGTGGGAGCGAGGAGGGAGAGGGGAGGGGAAAGGAGAGGGAGAGGGGGAGCGAGGAGGGATGAGGGAGGGTGGGGAGGGGAAGGGGAAGGGGGAATGGTGAGGGAGGGGAGATGGGTGGGTTCATGGGGGATCGGTCCACTGTCTACGGAAATGTGAGGTTTTATCTTCGGGATGTGGTTCAGACCAGGGAGTGAAACCATTTGAGGAGAAGAAGTGCTGTTTCATGATGCGCGTCGAACTCGTATTCTTTGGTTTTCTGACTTGCTGCCGCTACTTGAATTTGCTTCCACAGGTGCGCGATGCAGGTCTCCAATGTCGGGTCGCGGCGGAAACTTAAAGCCACTCTGCATTTCAAGGTGGGGTGGCCCGCCCATCTTCATTTTCTTTCTTCGAAAGTTTTTTTTTTTAAAGAGATAAAGAAAATGAGGGTTTGAGGCTGCCGCCAAGTTGCTGCCGCGAAGTTGTTTCTGAGGTGTGTTCTTTGTGTTCTTTCTCCCCCGCAGGATGGCGGATCTCTGGACATTCCTTTGCTGGTCAAAGTATATACCGGTAAGCTGCGAATACTCAAATCGTTTAAAAAGTGAAATCTTGATCTTGACTCTGTTCGTAGCGAAATTTCGTTTCGTTTGCAGTGTCAGTCTGCACTCAAATCAGCGTCTCTTCTCGTTCAACACTTTTTAAGTCTTTTGGGTTTTTCTTTGAACGTTTTCTTGCATTCTTACAATTTCCTATGACTCGATTTCCTTTCAATTGATTGGACTTGATTCTGATTTTCATTTGACTTGTTTTGATTTGATCTGATTTGATTGGATTTGCTTGGATTTGATTTTAATTTTGATCTTGATTTTGATTTTGAGTTGATTCGATTTGGCATAATTTGACCTGTCTGATTTTGTTTGACCTATTTTGGTGTGGGTTTTGGTGCAGATCAAGACCGCAAGGGGAGCATGAACGGGTACAGAATGGAGTTTGCGCGTTTTGAATACATTTTGGATCCTTTCGGAAGATCGCCATATTTGAAGTCATGCGAAGTGGACTCGGGAAGGTGCCAAATGGCGCCATCTCCACTTCCTGTATGACATGTAAAAAAAAAGAGTCAAAAATGACTCACATTTGTCCGAAATACCGTCGACATTCGACCAACAGCTGGCAATGCCATGCCTGAGCTTCGCTTGTAATCGTAATCGTAAACGTAGTATTTTTTCCAACTCTTTTCAAGGGTTGATGGGGAAGGGGGGGGATTGGAGGAAGCTGGAGGGAGGAAGAGAGAGGAAGTTAAGCCCCATTTTTTAGGGGTTTAATATTTACATTGCAAGGCCATTTCTGCTTTATGTCAAAAGGCTGTCCGGAGAAAGTTTGCAGTGAAATAATAGATAGAGAAGTGGTGAAGAGTTTATAAATAGAAAAAAGGGAAAGTAAATTATTATGTTGAAGGGCGGCTGGGAGCAGAAATGAAGCTGAAATAATTCGGAAATACTATATATATACCAACTTATCGGAAACTTGTCTACTTCATATGAGAAATGATATACATTTTGTTGTTCCTTAACTGTCAATACCTTTTCTCCTTACATTTATTCATCAGAAATTTGTCTAACTACCCAATAAGCTTCTCCGCCCCTTTCTAAACACAATTTCACAATGTTCTATGCACACCCACTCTTACGGTGGCTCCACCTCCGGCATAATGTTGTGGGCGAGTAAAGGATAGTCGAGAGGAGCACATTCTAAAGAAGCATTTGCGGCGGTGCCCATCCCCTCCTCCTCATTGGTCGGAATCGCCGCATACCCTCCGCCGGCCTCCCCCGGCGGGGGCCCCCTCCGAGGGAGGGAGGGGAGGGCGAAGGTGAGGAGGAACGCGCCGAACTGCATGGGCATGCATGGAAGCGGACGAGAGTCAGTGATCGATTGGTTTGTAAGCATGAGTGGGAGGGAGATGCAGGCAATGGGAGAGAGAGGTGCTTTGAGAGAGAGAGAATTGGGGGGCACTCGCTTACTTCGACTGTGCCGGCCACAATGAGACCGAAGCCGGGGCAATTGAAGGGGGGGTTGTCTGATAGAAACACCGCTGCAGGAAAGCACACGGAACGAACAAAGCTTTGTTGAAGTGCATGACCACGTCATTCTCACCAGCAACAACATGAGATAATCCCCAAAATTTTCACTTGATACGCTACAATGGTCTGCCTCTACAGTTGAACGTGAAAAACGTGGAGTAGCAAGATAAAAAGGACAAGCTTGTGCAGGCATTGTGCTACTTTTACGGCTGCAATTGAAGCCTGCAGGGGGGGGGAGGGAGAGAGGGAGGAAGGGGGAGGGAGAGAGAGAAAGGAGAGAGGAGAGAGGAGAAAGAGAGGAGAGAGGAGAGAGGAGAGAGGAGAGAGGAGAGAGGAGAGAGGAGAGAGGAGAGAGGAGAGAGGAGAGAGGAGAGAGGAGAGAGGAGAGGAGAGAGGAGAGAGGAGAGAGGAGAGCGGAGAGATGAGAGAGAGCGAGAGAGAGGCCGCACCAGTGATGGGGTTGATGGTGAGGGGCGCCAGGAAGGCGGAGATCGACTTGATGCCCATGACCACCCCCTGCAGCCGTCCCTGCTCGTCGGGGGAGGCGCACCGCGACACGATGGTGCCGATCTGGAGGGAGGGAGAGGGAGAGGGAGAGGGAGGGGAGAGAGGGAGACAGACGCGAGAAGGAGAGGAGAGAGATTACCGATTCGTTTCTTGTTACATTGCGATAAAGCGGAATGAATGCCGTGCTAAGTGATCTGGTTTTTGCCTTGGACTTAGAAGGGCGTTGAGAAATACGTCCTTTTGGACAGGTGGAGGAGGGAAAGGCAAGGGTACAGCATGAGCAGAGCGTGAAAGGGAGAGAGAGAGGGGGGGTGGGGACGAGAGAGGCGTGGGGAAGCGTACCACAGGGTTGGTCATTCCGGATAAAGCAGGCATGGTCGCTGCCAGGTACACCACCTGCATGACAGGCAAGACTCGCTTCTGCAGCATTACCAAAAGGTGAAAACTCTAAAACCACGAGGAGGACTTTGAACGTCCTCAAAAGAATTCAACCCTTTCAACAAATGCCGCAATAAAAATGGGTAAGGGAGCTCACCCATGGCGCCCAGGCTGCCCCGTAAAGCACCACCTGCACCCCCCCTTATGCCCAACTTAGGCTGCGGGCTCTACCTCCAAGGGGAAATTTAGGATTTTTAGGGTTTTCAGAGTTTGCAGGGTGATTAGGGTTTCAGAATAGACGAATGGTTTCGAGTTTGCAGCCAACTTACATGCAGAGCGCCGAAGAAGAGGCCGATAACAAGCAGAGTTTTGAGGCCAAAGAAGCGAAGCAAGATCGGAAGAACCACGAGCTGCACCACAAACCCACGAGCGCGGTTTGGAGGAGCAGGGAATAGGGAGAGGAGGGAGGGAGGGGACTACCAACCAGAGAGAGGGGGAATGAGGTTCACAAAGTAGACTCACTGTAAGGGCAGCTGAACAGCTTCGGCTCTTTGAAATTTGTTCGAAGTTTGACGCAGAGGGAGGGGAGGGAGGGAGGGAGGGAGGGCTACCTGTGAGAGAGCTGTTGAAGTTCCTGCGACAAGTGTGACCATGGAGAACTCGTTCTTCCCCCAGTGAAAGGCGGCTTTCAGAAAGAACTGCACAGGTTTCACGAACAGAATGTAAGCGGAAGAGTGAGAGAAGAGGGGAGGGGAGGGAGTGGGTAAGGGGGGTGACGGAGAGTAGGAGAGTGGGCGAAAGGTGAGGGAAGCGAGAGGGAGAAATAAGTTTTTGGACGAGTGAGAGGAAGGACAGTTAGAAAGTGGGCGAGAGAGAGAGATGGAGCGAGCGAGCGAGAGAAGTGGGGGAAGGAGAGGGGATGAGCGACAAGGGTGGTAAGAGAGAGCGAAACAGAGAGAGAGAGAAAGGGGCAAGTGGGAAAGAGAGAGCGAGCGAGAGAAAGAGCGAGAAAGAGAGAGAGAGAGAGAGAAAGAGAAAGAGAAAGAGAGAGAGGGAGAGAGAGAGGGAGGGAGGGGCCCACCAAGAAGCTTCCAAAGTAGCCAGCCTCCCCCATGCCCGCCAGGAAAGCGACGCCCGCGAGCACCGCCAGCAGCCGACTGCCACCCAAACCGCCCAATCAGCCCCGGCCGCCCGGCTCCCGCGCAGACCCCTAAACCCTTTAACCCCTAAACCCTTAAACCCCTAAACCCTGAAACCCTGAAACCCTGAAACCATTAAACCCAAAGGGCCGAAAAACGGCCGCCCTCCCCCCCTGAACCTTCCCTGGTGGTTGGTAACCACATCGGGTTTTTCGGGTTTTTCGGGTTTTTAGGGTTTTTAGGGTTTTTAGGGTTTTTAGGGTTTTTAGGGTTTTTCGAGTTCTTCGGGTTTTTGGGGTTTTTTAGGGTTTTTAGGGATTTAAGGGTTTTGAGGGTTTGAAGGGTTTTGAGGGTTTGAAGGGTTTTGAGGGTTTTTAGGATTTTGAGGGTTTTAAGGGTTTTAAGGGTTTTAAGGGTTTTAAGGGTTTTAAGGGTTTAAAGGGTTTTAAGGGTTTTTAGGGTTTCTAGGGTTTTAAGGGCTTTTAGGGTTTTTAGGGTTTTTGGGGTTTTTAGGATTTTTAGGGTTTTTAGGGTTTTTTAGGGTTTTTAGGGTTTTGAGGGTTTTAATGGTTTGTAGGGTTTGTAGGGTTTGTAGGGATTGTAGGGTTTGTAGGGTTTTTAGGGGTTTAAGGGGTTTTAGGGGTTTTAGGGTTTTTAGGGTTTTTAGGGTTTTTAGGGTTTTTAGGGTTTTTAGGGTTTTTAGGGTTTTGAGGGTTTGAAGGGTTTGAAGGGTTTTGAGGGTTTGAAGGGTTTTGAGGGTTTTTAGGATTTTGAGGGTTTGAAGGGTTTTGAGGGTTTTTAGGATTTTGAGGGTTTTTAGGGTTTTTTAGGGTTTTTAGGGTTTTTAGGGTTTTAATGGTTTGTAAGGTTTTTAGGGTTTTTAGGGTTTTAAGGGTTTTGAGGGTTTGAAGGGTTTTGAGGGTTTTAAGGGTTTTTAGGATTTTGAGGGTTGAAGGGTTTTTAGGGTTTTAAGGGTTTTAAGGGTTTTGAGGGTTTTAAGGGTTTTTAGGGTTTTTAGGGTTTTTAGGGTATTTAGGGTTTTAAGGGTTTTTAGGGTTTTTTAGGGTTTTTAGGGTTTTGAGGGTTTTAATGGTTTGTAGGGTTTTAAGGGTTTTAAGGGCTTTTAGGGTTTTTAGGGTTTTTAGGGTTTTTAGGGTTTTTAGGGTTTTTAGGGTTTTTAGGGTTGTAAGGGTTGTTAGGGTTGTTAGGGTTTTTAGGGTTTTTAGGGTGTTTAGGGTTTTTAGGGTTTTTAGGGTTTTAAGTGTTTTTAGGGTTTTTAGGGTTTTTAGGGTTTTTAGGGTTCTGAGGGTTTTTAGTGTTTGTAGGGTTTTTAGGGTTGTAAGGGTTTTTAGGGTTGTAAGGGTTTTTAGGGTTTTTAGGGTTTTAAGGGTTTTAAGGGTTTTAAGGGTTTTTAGGGTTTTTAGGGTCTTTAGGGGTTTTTAGGGTTTTTAGGGTTTTTAGGGTTTTGAGGGTTTTTAGTGTTTGTAGGGTTTTGAGGGTTGTAAGGGTTTTTAGGGATTTAGGGTTTTAAGGGTTTTAAGGGTTTTAAGGGTTTTAAGGGTTTTGAGGGTTTCGAGGGTTTCGAGGGTTTTAAGGGTTTTTAGGGTTTTTAGTGTTTTTAGGGTTTTTTGGGGTTTTCGGGTTTTAAGGGTTTTAAGGGTTTTTAGAGTTTTTAGAGTTTTAAGGGTTTTTTGGGGTTTGAAGAGTTTTTAGGGTTTTTAGGGTTTTTAGGGTTTTTAGGGTTTTGTGTTTGTAGGGTTTTTAGGATTGTAAGGGTTGTAAGGGTTTTTAGGGTTTTAAGGGTTTTAAGGGTTTTTAGGGTTTGTAGGGTTTTTAGGGTTTTTAGGGTTTTTAGGGTTTTTAGGGTTTTGAGGGATTTTAGGGTTTTAAGGGTTTTTAGAGTTTTTAGAGTTTTAAGGGTTTTTTGGGGTTTTTTAGGGTTTTTAGGGTTTTTAGGGTTTTTAGGGTTTTTAGGGTTTTTAGGGTTTTTAGGGTTTTGGGGTTTTAGTTTTTAGGGTTTTTAGGGTTTTTAGGGTTTTTAGGGTTTTTAGGGTTTTTAGTGTTTTTAGGGTTTTTAGGGTTTTTAGGGTTTTGAGGGTTTTTAGTGTTTGTAGGGTTTTTAGGGTTTTTAGGGTTTTGAGGGTTTTTAGGGTTTTTAGGGTTTTTAGGGTTTTAAGGGTTTTTAGGGTTTTTATGGTTTGTAGGGTTTTAAGGGTTTTTAGGGTTTTAAGGGTTTTGAGGGTTTGAAGGGTTTTGAGGGTTTTTAGTGTTTTTAGGGTTTTTAGGGTTTTAAGGGTTTTAAGGGTTTTTAGGGTTTTAAGGGTTTTTAGGGTTTTTAGGGTTTTTAGTGTTTGTAGGGTTTTTAGGGTTGTAAGGGTTTTTAGGGTTTTTAGGGTTTTAAGGGTTTTAAGGGTTTTAAGGGTTTTAAGGGTTTTTAGGGTTTTTAGGATTTTTAGGGTTTTTAGGGTTTTTAGGGTTTTTAGGGTTTTTAGGGTTTTGAGGGTTTTTAGTCTTTGTAGGGTTTTGAGGGTTGTAAGGGTTTTTAGGGTTTTTAGGGTTTTAAGGGTTTTAAGGGTTTCGAGGGTTTTGAGGGTTTTGAGGGTTTTGAGGGTTTTGAGGGTTTTGAGGGTTTTTAGGGTTTTTAGGGTTTTTAGAGTTTTTAGGAATTGTAGGGTTTTTAGGGTTTGTAGGGTTGTAGGGTTTTTAGGGTTTTTAGGGTTTTTAGGGTTTTTAGGGTTTTTAGGATTTTTAGGGTTTTAAGGGTACCTGGAGCCGATGGCTTTGAGCGTGTCCCTCACGCTCCGCGGAGTGGTTGGCCTCTGCGGCTGCTTGGGGGGCTCTCCTCCCTTACCCGCGCCCTCCTCGAGGAGCGCTCTCTCTCTCTCCCTCTCTCTCTCTCTCAGGCGGGGGAGACTCTCGGGCATGAAGAGAGCGATGTAGGCAACGGCTAGCCAGCAGAATCCTGCTGCGCACTGCAGCCCGCCCGCCCGCCCACCCGTGTCTCTATTTGCTCCGTCACCTCGTTCTCTCTCTCTCTCTCGCTCTCTCTCTCTCTCTCTCGCCCTCTTCCTCTCGATCGCCCACTTCTTTCTGTTACTTTGCCTCATTCTGCGCTCTCTCCACACCAGCTTGGTGCTCCTCTTCACTATCAACGCCTCTCTTGCGTTTTTCCCCTCCCTACTGCCTTCCCATATTTCTCTAGTTTTTCTCTCCTTCCCCTCTTCCACACTTTCTCTCCCGGCACCCAACTCGTTTGCCATATCCTCTCCCTCTCTCTCCCCCTCCCACTCCACTCTCCCGCTCCCCCCTCTCTCCGCTCTGCCCCTCCATCCTTCACCCGCTCCCCTCTCCCACTCCCACTCTCCCTCCCCACTCTCCCCCTCCTCCCTACTCCTCCCCCTCATTCTCCTCCTCCCGCTCTCTCCCCCTCCCCCCTATTCCTCTCTCTCTCCCCCCCTCCCTCAAGCTGTTACCAGCCCCAAAACTCACATGGAAGATATAGCGTGTGGGCAGTAGCCGGGCGAGAAGTGTTCCCCCAAGAAAGCCAATAGAGCTCAGTCCTCCCACCAAACCAAAGGCCAATGCTCGGCTCTCCTCCGGAATTGTGTCTGCCTGCCCTTCCCCCCTCCTCCCTCCCTCCCTCCCTCCTTCAGCCTCTCCCTCTCTCGTCTCCCTCCGCATTACAAGGATGAGGAGTGAGTCCAAGAGCTCGACAGTTTAGGGTTCTCCCTCTGCTCTCACTGCTGCTAACGGTGGGAGGGAGGGAGGGAGCTCACCACATACGCATAGAAGAGTGTGGAGAAGGAGCCCTCTCCGAACATGTACACTATGGTGGCAACCATGAAGTATATATACACGGCTAGGCGGCTGCTGCTGAAGGCGAGCACTCCTGCATAGACTTTAATGAATTTGCTTAGTTTTCTTGATTAACAAAAGCTCAACAAAATCACATTCCATGTGCTTTTCACATATGCACGAGCATGGAGCCATTTCAAATGCTTAGGTTAACTAACAGCATCGGCACTAACTGTCCCACCAATTACTTACTACACATGGAATTAAAACTTTCTTCTATAGCCCTGTGAGAGTTGAGAGAGAGGCTACCGTTTGGCAAAGAGAAGGAGAAGAAGAGCATCATGAGGAAGGGCTTCCGGCCATATATGTCAGAAAGGCCTCCCAGCCATGGCGTGATGAACATGGTCCCAAAGGCAGCCACCTGTGGGAACAAGTGTGAAGTAAGATCTTTTTTTTTTCTTTTTAGATGAATAATACTTAGCTTCTTTCCTGTACATTCACTAGCTTGACAACTTCCTTCACAGAGAGCAAAACCTTTACAATCATTAGGCTCGTCACGTGCATTCTAATGTGAGTTATTTTTTAACGCTTTTTAAACGACAAGAATTGCAAGATTTGTACAGGATTCTGTGTTTAAAGGAGCGGCTGCCAAATGCAGCAGCCCCAAGTCAAAGAAACTATTAAACTTGGCAGAATCTCCCCACCATACTCTCTCTCTCTCTCTCACTTTTCCCCCTCACTCTCTCCCTCACTCCATCCCCCCTCCCTCTGTCTCCTCTTTCGCCTCTAAAGCTTCTCTCTCCACTCTTTCACGCCCCGCCCTCCCTCGTCCATCCCCTCTCCCTCCACAACCCCCCCCCCTCAATTTTCCTCCTTCCACTCTCCCTGCTTTCCCCCCTCCCTCTCCCTCGTCCTTCTCTCCCCATTTCGCCCTCAGCAATCTCTCATTGCCTCTCCCACCTTCTTGCAACCCCATCTACATGCCACATGTTGTGTCACAATCTCATCAATTCTTCATTCTCAAACCAACCAGCAATCGCTCAGCACCTCGACCTTAACAACGAGAGAATCCATTCATACATACGTACATACACATACATAGAAAGAGAGGACGCACCGCGGACTTGACCGTAGAGAGATAAATGACTTCGCTGCACTGTTCCCTCCCATCGCACAGCGCCGCCACCGTGACATCCGTCGCCGCGAGCCACGCGCATATGAACCCCAGCACGCACATCACCAACGGCACCAAAAGGTGGGCCAGCGGGGCGTACACCTTCAGGGACCCCAGCAGCCCCCCCCCCTTCCCCCTCTCCCTCGCCCTCTCCCTCTCCCTCTCCCTCTCCCTCTCCCTGTCCCTCTCCGCCTCCATTGTCCGGCCGGTCCCAATGCGGCGATCACCGCCGCTGGCGCCCCACCGGAACCCAATCCCCTGCAATTTCCACTCCTTGTTCTATGGAAGAAGCTTTAAGGTCCAGCAGCCGGGCGCCATGGCGCCATGGATGCGCAGCTCGAAGGAGGACGGAGGGAGGGAGGACGGAAGGGCTCGCCTTCCTCGGGGAGTCGAAGCCGCACGTGCGAGGAGGCTTGCTGAGGCACTGACGTGGCCCCCGCGGATAGGCTCACCGGCGGTCCACGTGGCGGGCGGCGAGGCCGGGCGGTAGGCTGCATGGTCGCGCGGGTGGGCGGGAACGCGCCACGTGGCGGGGGCTGCGTCGGCCATCGCCGGCAGGGGTGTCGGTGGGCCGTACGGCGGGGCCGCCATTGGCCGTTGAAATGGGCACGAGCGGTATGCCACGTGGCACGCCGGGACTGGGCGGCAAGTTGGTAAAATAAACCTGTACGTGGGACAGTACGGATGAACCGGCGGACGGTTAGCTAGAGGCAAATTAGTCGGCGATAATAGCCTGACTAGCTGGCAATCCTGGAAAGTGGTCATTTCGACAATCCGAGGTTCCTTGGGAGTGGGTACGTGTCGTACTGAGCACGGAAATCCTAGGCGGGGGGGGGTGATGGCCAATCAGCGCACGCCACGTGGTGGATGCCAGCGTGGCATCAGCAACGGATCCCTTATTAGCCACGTGGCGGTGCGGGAATGGCAATAACATCACGGTATGTGGAACTATCCAATCCCATGGACAGGCCACCAACCACTCGTTCTTCTGTTGATGAGCCTAGAAGTAGATTTCTAGGCTTGTAGGCTTTTCCTTTTGGTCCTCAGGTCCTTTGTGACCGATTCCTTTGGTTCCCCATGTTGATTTCATCCATGTAGATTTGATAGCCTCGCCATCGTGAGGTCAATGCCGTTGCTTATTCTCCCTTTATCCGTTGGGGGCTCGTTCAAACGAAACAAGCAAACGTGGCAGCCACGAAGACCCCACGTTGGCACACCGCAACTTCATGGAACCCGTAAACACCGTTGCGTACCACAGTGAAACTGTCGATGGAACCCCGTCCCACCGTTATCCCACAGTTGCCAACCGCTCGACTGGTTTGGAACCATTGGATCCAACGCTTGCCAACAATTCGAATGGTTCCGAACCATTGTGCAAGACCGAAACAACTATTCAAATGGTTTGGAACCCACTGAGTCTAATGGCTGCCATTCATTAGATCCCATGGGTTTCAAACCATTCGAATGGTTGGCAACCATTGGAATGGTCCAGAACCATTGGCGAGTTTAATATTGGGTCGTGTGTGTAATTTGGTGGGTTGCAACCGTTGACAACCTTGAGCTCGATGGATCGGAACCATTGGAAGTCCAACCATTGCCATCCAATGGTTGTCCAATGGTTTGCCGATCCAATTGCGCCCCTCTGATCCACTTGACTCCGAATCCCAAAACGACAAACCATGCGAGGGCTACGGTACAGCCACAGCGAAAAGCCCAAATCTCAATGTGTCGGCAGCGGCGGATTGGCTCCACCGACAATGCGTGCTGCCGCTATCCCTTGAACCCCATTGGCTGAAACTTTATGGACGTGCAACCGCCCTCTCCGATTGGCCCAAAAGCCCGCACTGCAAACGACGACTCCCATTGGTCCCGGACAACGCCGACGACCTCGAGCCCTCCAAGACCCGCCGCCTAAATGAGGCTTGCCAGCCCGCACTCCCTCCCGCGCTCCCTTCCTCCCTCCCCGCTCTCCCTCCTCCCTCTCCCGCCATGGCGGCCTCCCTCTCCCTCCCCCTCTCCCTCCTCCTCCTCTGCGCCCTCCCCACCGCGCTCTCCTCCCGCCTGATGTGGACCTATCCGGAGGCCGTGTACGACCCAACCCTGGTCCGCCACCTGGCGCTCGGCAACGTGATGGGCGCGCCCTGCGAGAAGTACAGGTCGACCCTCCACTTTTTGGGCATCCCGTTCGCGCTGCCGCCGGTCGGTGACCTGCGCTTCCGCCCGCCGCAGAAGTACGACATTCCGCACCCCTCGCCGGCGTACATGGCGGTGCAGAACGCGCCCATCTGCAGCTCGCTCTGCTTGGACGGAACGACGATCGCGATAAGCAATGATTTCTCAGCAGAGGTGAGGGGCACGATTTCTAGCTTCACATATAACTAAAGTGGTTAATGTTTCACTGCATAAGTTATATTCAGTAAGATATTGACAAGTTGATGAATATAGACGTATATACATAGACATTGGCTTAACCTGCATAAGTTATTTTTTCATGTAGAATTGCTACAAATAAAATTTGATTCAAAGAGTTGAATTGATGAGTGTAATGATTCATATATACAGACCTTCGTCTTATTCGCAAGATGGGTGTGATCGTGCCAAGTGCAGGACTGCTTGTATTTGAATGTATGGGCTCCAAAGGAGATGCCTGAAATTCTTCTCCCTGTGCGAGCCTACATCCATGGCGGTCAATTTATCTGTTCCTCCGTCGATCCCCACTCCGATGGCTGCAGTGCTGTTGCAAAGACTGACACGTTGCAAGTCACATTTGAGGTCAGACTTCTATTTGTTTTTCCCAAGTTATTTTCTCCTTTTAAATTATGGCTCAAAATATGCAAGCATGCTCGTGGTTTTAGTCTTGCTTTCAGATCGTTTCTTTGCTTTATTAGCCCGTTCCTTCAGACTTTTCTGCATGTGAGGACCCTCAAAGTTTCTTTGAATCTTCGCGAGCAGTTCCGCAAAGGGCCCATGGGCACCTTAGTGCATCCCGGCACAATGGCGGAATCCAACGTCACCGGCAATTGGGGTAAGAACCCCCCTCCCTTGTCACCTCTCTCCCCTCCTCTTCTTCCCTCTCTCTCCTCTCTGCATTACCACCACCTCCTCCACTAATCTGTGCGTCCATTAGAAGCATACAAGGCAAGCAAGTTACTCTGTGCAATTCCTGCATGCATTAATGAAAATTAGGCCCGGAATGCAGCTCTGCTCGACCAGCAACTGGCTCTCAAGTGGATCCAAGAGAACATCGCAGCGTTTGGCGGCGATCCTTCGCGAGTCCTTCTGTTCGGAAACTCGGCAGGTGCGCACTTTCTCAACCTCTGAAGTTGCATCCTCCCGAATTTCACATAAAATCGAATTTAGGACTGCAGGAACAAACCCAGGCACTACAAACCCGGAAGTTTCTGCGTCCCTTCTCAGGTGCCCAGGCGGTGGAGTTGCATCAGGTGGCCCCGGGCTCCGCCGGCTTGTTCCATTCAGCAATTAGCGAGAGCCCCCCCTGCGTGTTCCTTGCGAACTTGGAGCAGGTCATCTCTCTCCTCTCATCCTCGGTTCTCTAGTAAACATTAATTTCAATCAATTTCCACATAAACATTAACCAATAACACCCTTGCAAACGCCCTATCTCCACTAACTCATGCTCAAATTTTGGTCCTTATTTGTCATCCTTCTTGTTCTTGCAGAGCTATGCATACACTTCCCAGTTCTTGCCTCGGGTGGGATGCGATGGGCTGAAAGATTCCGCTGCGGAGTTGGAGTGTCTGCGTGCGCTGCCGTGGAACGTTCTTTCGAACATCACGGAGAGCATGCTGGGATTTTACAACGTGCCGCTCAACGCGTGCTCGTTCAGGGATCGATTTGAGATCTTCGATTACGTTGTGGATGGGGTGACTATCCCCCAACAGGTTCATGACGCGCTTGAACAAGGAAAATTCCATAAAGGTCCCTCCCCACTCCCTCCCTCTCTCTCTCTCTCTCGCTGTCTCTCTCTCTAACTCCACTTGCCCCCCTCTTTCTCTCCTTCTATCACCTCATCTCCCTCTCTCCCACTCGCTTTCCCTCTTTTTTCATGATTTTTTTTGTCTCCGATTTGTTCACAATTAGATTTCTTGCCATGCGTAAGGCTCACCAAGGCTTGCGACTCTCGTGCTCAGCTAGCAGCTGTCGTTTTGTGTGATTGCAATCTCATCCTCGTTGCGATTTTCAGGGTTTGGATGGAAAGGTTTTATGGCGCTACACCCATCCACGTCAGTGCCTCAAGTCTTAACGACTATGGAACAAGAGTATAGGTCATTTAAAACTCATCCGTTCCTTACTGAACATTGTACTCACAGCCGATGGTCTCTGCAGTTCCCTTCATGGTTGGAACAACTGTCGACGAGCAAGCAAATATGGTGAACAGCACCTTTGGCATGGACAATCTCGCCCATGAAACAGTTGTTGAAGCCCTGAGGACCATATACCCCGGAACAGAGGTGGAACGCGTGCTGGAAGCATATCCTGACTCTTTCTTTGCAAGTAAGCCCTCTGAGCATTTGTTCTCCATGTTTTAAACACAAGATTTTCTGGAATTATGAACGAAAAAAGGGAAAAGGAAAAGGGCCTTATTCTTCTCCCTCTCTCTTCCTCGTCTCTCTCCTTATCCGGGATGCAACGCCTCCTCTCTCGTCACTTTTTCCTCCCACCACTCTCTCCTCTCCCTCTTTATGAGGCATCGCTATTGCTCGCATCCAAGTTACTCCATCTTCCGCCCTTACTCTTTTCTCTGTCTTTGCTCTCTGAATTCAGCTGATCCTCAGCCCGAATACGCCCGCTTTGTTCAAATCATCTCCGACATTCAATTCAATTGCCCAGTTTACAGCCGCCTTCTCGCGCGCGCTAAGTACTTGTCCGAAGCGCCCACCTGGGTATACAAGTGGGGCGCCACTCCTTCCTGCCCCCCCGAGTTTGTAGAGCTCAGAGCGCGCCACACTGCGGAGCTTTACTTCGTATTCGGAATCATGCCAACAACCGATTTCCCGAGCGGAGAATGCACCTTCACTCCGGTACCCTAACCTTTGCCCTCCGTACTTTCTCCCTTCCTTCTAACCATTGTAAAGCGAGACCATTGACGTTTTACCCAAAAAGCAAACAATCCAGCAATGTACTTCGGCTTCTTCAGCCATTCATCCCAATGCCTCGTCATCATGTAGGATATCCCTTATTAGTAGGTCTCTAATGGCGTAGTGCATGTGCAGGTGGAAGTGGAACTCTCCCACATTGTACTCACTGCATGGACGAGTATGGCGAGGCATGGCACCCCCGCGTGGGCCAATGGCACAGTCTGGGCTCCCTGGGACAGCGACCTCCAGAGGGCGACCTTCCTCGACAAGGGCTACACCTCCATTGTGGCGACTGATCGAGTGCAGGCTCGCTGCCAAGTCCTCCTCGATCAGTCGATCATGGCCAGGCTCACGCAACCAGGTCTTATTGACATGGGGACGGGGGAGGCTTAACGCTTTTCCGTATTGCGAATGGGTCATTCAAGTGCAATAGCTGGAGGTGAGAGATGATTCCCTTGCAAATCTCTCGGGCGACTCACAAACAAACCTCGAGATGTACAGATTTGAAGAAAATTGATTGATATTGTTCTTTGCATTTAAAGAAGAGTAAGAGTAGGAAACAGTGGCAATTTTCATAATTGCGTACATTTCACCTCAGAATAAAGAGGATTTTTTAGCCAGAACTTAGGAATTAGCTAGAGCTGGTGCGAGGCATTGGCCTGTAGGGAGGATACCAGAGGACTTTAGGGCTCTGAAGGAGCACATTTTTGAAGGAGCTTGTTGTGGTTGACCAGCCTCTTCTAGGCTGCCATAGTCAGCGGCGGATCCAGGAGTTTAGATTAGGGCGAGCTGAGAAGGGAGTTGGGAAAAGAATCTGAAATTTGAGTGCATTTTTGCTATTCAACCTTCAAAGGCGAACAGCTTTTCAAAATCTGATGGGGGGGGGCCTAGCTTCTCTAGAGAACAGCGTGGGTCAGCCACTCGCCGTAGAGTCATTGGAGTGGAGAAGTTCTGAAGTTCTCCTACCAACATTCTTTTTTTGTTAATTGGATAACCTGTGACCTCGTTGCTTGTTCAAAGTTGACGCGTTTTCTGCCCGTCCCATGAGTCATCGCCTCCTCGGACTTGCCTTCCATCACGTGCGTTGACTGAGCTCCTTCATTTCTATGCATTTTTTGCCAAACCATTGTTTGCCAATGCTTGACAACCGTTGCCATGGGCCAACCGGCTTCCAACCATTGGCTGGTTCCTCTGGCTTTGTCGACCACAAGGCTCCTTCCGTCTCGCCATTTGTATGTTACCCGAAACTTTCAACCCCTTGGCACTACCGTAGGGCGATAAGTTGTATGACGCACGTTGACCGAAATATTATATAATTTTCAATTCAAAGCAACATTTTCCAGCCCAGTATGATAAAGCAGTCTGGCCTCGACTAAAATTTATCGCCATTAATCAAAAAACGAACGTGGCCATACCCCAATTGCGAGCTTCACAACTCGTGTGGCCCAGACTGAAGGCTATGGCCGGTGCCCTGTCAAGAGATTTAGTCGATTAGTGTTTAGGCAGATTTTACCGCCTAAAGTTTTAACCATGATAGAAGCATTCAGGCAGCAGAAAGGAGAGCGGGATGAAGTGAACAGGATGTTGGACATATGAAATGACAGAATTTTCTTGAAGCGTACCCCAGCCATGGTGGGGCTGGGGATTTTCTGTATATCAAAAAGTCTCCTTATAGACTCAAAAACCCTAAAATGCAAACTTTCATTGAACTCGCGATGGCGAGGCCATCAAATTTACATGGATAAAGGCAAAATGTGGAACCACGAAGGACTGGTCACAAAGGACCGAAACACAATAAAACGAAGCTAGGAGCGGAAAACTAAAAACTATTTTGCTTCGGACGATTCCGAAGGTCAAAGACCGTACTAGGGCGTATCGTTTTTGGTACAGTTCCCCTCCTTGATTAAGGAAAGTTCTATTTACAGTGTGCTTTTTCTAAAAACAGTCACTTTTTCGCCGGGCAGTTTTAACAAAGGATTTTTTAGCGAAAAATGCTGTTTTACACTTTTCAGAATAGATACAGATCTTTTTTCGTCGGGTGTGCGGATGGTGATTTGAATGTACGAAGCGCGCGCGTCTACAAGGTATAAGGGCGCAACACGAGCGCGACAAGTTGGTCGCGGCAACATATGACGTGACAAGTATGTTTGGGACCGTGACGTGACGAAACGAGACGGGAAAAAAGTGGAGTCCTCGGACGGCAGTAATTAAAACTGACACTTTAAAAACCCATTTTTCGTGTGGCGCCTTCTGCGTTTTTGGGTAGTTGGGCTCTCGTTGCTCCTATTTTGGCTTCGCGTTTTATTGTGGCTGATCGTCCGTTGCTTCAGTCTGTTGTCGCTCATGTTGATGATGGTGATCTTCCGTTTCAGGTTGCATTGCGTGACGCCCATGGTTTGCTTCCTG
>CM074815.1:982545-992897 GCA_037447605.1 Zygnema circumcarinatum
CGAATGTGACATGCTACACATGTGGCAAGACCGGCCACTATTCTAGCGACTGTTTCAAAAACAAAGGCAGTCTTGAGAAGGGAGGAAACGCGACTTCATCCGGCAAGAAAGAGAAGAAGGTGTTCAGCGGCACTTGTTTCAAGTGCAAGAAGAGAGGTCACAAGAGTTCAGACTGCAAGGTAGCAGTTGAGAGCAACCTCATGCTGGCAGAGAATACTGAGCACGATTTTGTGGGAAGGATTCAGGCAGAGGACCTGAAGCGGCCGTGGCTGATTGACTCCGGCGCTTCCACGCATATGTGCGGAGACACATCGATGTTCTCCAAGCTCGACAACTTGGAGAAGGCTCGCTCAGTTCATTCAGCAACCGGTGAAGGAGTCACCGTGACGAGAGGTGGAGCCGTGAGGATGGTCCTCGGAGACGGCTCAGTCATCAATGAAGACGATGTTCAGGAGAAACTGCACATTGGTGATGTTCTTCACACCCCTGGCCTCATGCAGAATTTCATGTCTGTGAGCCAAGTGTGCAAGAAGGGATACAGTGTTCTGTTTGAGGAGAAGTCATGCGTGGCTATCCACTCAGAAACTGGGAGACAGCTGTTCAAGGGTTATGAGAGAGGAGGGCTGTATTATCTTGATTATAAGAGGGAGAATCATGAGGAGGTGAATGCGGTTTGAGAATGCGTAGATGCTTATGGCATAAAGTAGACTTGGTCACCCACCCACCACTGAGAGGCATGAAATTTGTTGGTGAGGGCTGAGATCCGTGGAGGCTGAACTTGGGGTGTAGTCAGGAAGAGGTGGGGGTTTTGCAGTGTGGAGGGCAAGGCGCCCGCGAGGACCATTCGTGAGGGTGGAGGCGAGTCTGTCGGCCTTGAGAGAAGTTGGGCGGGTACATTCACGGCATTGTGGCGATTACACGGCGACCGATGTGGCGGGCGAGGTGTGCCGTCACCTTCGCGGCGACTGTCGAGGAAGATTTGGATTACGCACTCACGGGAAGAACAAGTCCCGGCTTAGGGCCTTTGAGGCTGGCTGAACGGTAGGAGGCAGAGCGGGGACTGGGCGAAGGCTCACGTTGGGACAATGGTGGCCGAGTTCAAATCAGGGGAAAGGAGGAGATTACAGCGGCGTTCGAAGGAACGTATAAGGCGCCGAGTCCTGACCCCCTATTCCCCTGAGTAATGGGCGGCTGAATGTGTGAATAGGACAGTGGGGGTTATGGCGAGGACCATGTTGATTAATTCCCCCTTTAGGCTTCCTTTTGGGGCGGTTTCTGGTACGCTTACATTAGGAGCGGATGTAAGTCTTAAATTGCGAGAAAGACCCAGTCCACAGCGGATGTGGAGTGGGGAGGGAAGCCCGCAGTTTCCCGAGGACCTTTGGCGATCTTTGGCTGCCTTTGCCCAAAGTAGCGCGGCGAAGAAAATTCGACGAGCGGTGGAGGGGCCTCACGTGCTTTCGGCTACAACACCGTGACCCGCGCACTGCGAGGGTTTGGAACCCTCGGTGAAGGAAGTTCTCGGGCGAGGGCATTAGGTTGATGAATGGTGGTTGGCGTGTTGCGGGAAGACTCGAGATCTTACCTCGCGTCGAGCCATTCGAGATCATTAATGCGAGGAGGAGGAAGCTTGATTGGAAGAAGGGTGGTGGCGTGCGGGGGTGCGGCCGCGTGGCAAATGAAGGAGCCGAAGCCGGCGGCGGCGACGATGAAGCGGTGATGATGGAAGGCGCCGTGGGCATCTTGGAGGAGCCGCACAGTTAAATGAGCGATTCCCCTTCACACTCACTCCGGTGGTGTTGAAAGGAGAGAGGAACTTCAGTGGAAACCGGTCCAGCAGCGCGCAAGGTGAAGGATCTTGAAGCTGGCCCAGAGGAAGCAATGTTGGCGAACATACCCCGAGGTTTTGTTCTGGACTCTACTTCTACCGAGGAGGGGCCGAAGTCTGAAGACAGTCGGGCGGCGGGGCTGCGGCGACCAGGTCGGTTTTAAGCACGGTACTGTCGATCCAGAGAGTGCCTTCCAGATTGGTGACTTGCTTGTGGGGAGTTGCCTTGTTTCATGATTACGAGCCCACGAGACCTTTGAGGCGCCTGGCGGAGTCGATGGCGATAAGTGGCGGGTTGCGATTGATAGCGAATGGGACAGCCTGATCGAGAACGGCACGTGGAGATTGGAGGAGCTGCCTCAAGGGAGGCGAGCTATCGGCTGCAAATGGGTCTTCAAAGTCAAGAGGAAAGCGGGGCGGAAGCGTGGATATAGGTACAAAGCGCTGATTGGTGTAGCGAAGGATACGGCCCGGCGTTATGGGATTGACTACACATGGAGGCGTTAGGCTCCGGTGGTAAAGTTCAATTCCACGAGAGCCTTGATTTCCATTGCAGCGGCTGAAGGAATGCACGTCCATCAATTGGACATCAAGACGGCATTTCTGTATGGTGATCTCACGGAAGAGATTTACATGGAGCAGCCGGAGGGGAAGGTCGTCCCCGGGAAGGAGCACCTAGTCTGTCGACTGGTGAAGAGTCTGTACGGCTTGAAGCAGGCGCCGAGAGTGTGGTACGAAAAGATTGACGATCTTTTGAGGAGGAATGACTTTGCTCGGTTTGAGACAGATCATTCGGTGTACCGTCAAGGAGAGGGAATTAGACATCATGTTGGTTGGGATCTATGTGGCAGTCTCACATCATGGTGAGCCTCTCCGCTGAAGAATCAGTCTTTGAAGAATTGCTTGAGCAGAATTTCAAAATGTCGGTCTGGGAGAGCCGCGATATCACTGGCGGGAATGCGGTGAAGAGGCGGGGATGGAAGCTTGTTTATGTCAAAGTATGCTTGGATAGTGCTTGCCCGATTTCGAATGGAGGATGCTAGGCCGTGTTCCAGCCCCATGGAGATCGGCACTAGGCTTTCGAAGGAGATGTCACCTTCGTCGGATGCGGAGGCACAAAAGATGTTCGGAGTGCCATACAGATCCGCGATTGGGAGTCTAATGTACTTGATGATCGGAACGCGTCCGGACTTGGCGAAAGCGGTGAGCTCGGCCAGCCGATTCATGGAGAATCCGGGCCTCGAGCATTGGGAGGCAGTGAAGAGGATTTTCAGATATGTGAAGGGGACGCTCGATTACGGAATCAGGTATGAGAGGGGGCCAACCAGAGTGATTGGCTATACAGACTCAGATTGGGGAGGAGATGTCGATACGTCACGCTCGACTTCGGGTTTCGTTTACCTGAATGGAGGAGGAGCGATTTCGTGGAGATCCAAGTTGCAGGACTCGGTGGCGTTATCGAGCACGGAGGGCGAGTACATGGGTGCTTGTCATGCTTCGAAGGAAGGAGTGTGGTTCATGCAATTCTTTGAAGAATGCAAGAGGGACCAACGACCGATTACCTTGTTTACCGTCGACAATCAATGGTCGATTTGCCTGGTGGGGAAACCATGTTTCACAAAGAGGATAACACATTGGTCTTGATATCATTATGCGGGTTGGTGAGGAGGGGCTTGATTGAGGTGAGAGTTGTGACAAGGGCGAGGCAGCGAATATGCTAACAAAGGGAGTTAGTGGGGAAACACTATTAGTCAACGGGAGGTTGATTGGGCTGGGGCCCGCGCAAAACTAGAAGTTCCAAAGAGGGGGATTGTTAGTGTATGATAGTTAGCATGTTTTGTTGGAACATTAGTTTTGTGTGTTTGTGTTGTGTGTTTCCTTAAGCGTGATGCTTAAGTTAGTAAGCGGCGGTCACGGACATTTTGATTACGATTGGAAGAAGCGCTGACTTGGCGGAGTCCAGAAGTGACGGTAGCGGCTAGCGACGAAATCGGAGAAATGACGATGGCCAGACGGCGGCGGGCTGAGTGGAAGATGTGGCGGCTTGGCGCGGAATGCTAGCGTAGCGGAGCTCGGAAGTGGCGGCGGCGTCAGCAACTGGATTGAGCGATTAGGACTTGGCAGCGATCTTGGCGTCAAAATGTCGGCGCTGATTGTTCATCATTATGCGGGAAGCGTACGGATGCCCGGTGGCGTCGCGGCAGCGCGGGCGCAGCTGGCGTCATCAATCTTGGAGGCGAGGTGAGATCCTCGGCGCCAGAGCGTGGATTGAAAGCAAGAGGCGAGTGGATCTGGCGGAGGAAGCATGCAGGATCGTGGCGGCGGCGAGGATCAGCGGCGCGGGGATTAGGATCGGGATAGGGCCCTTGCGGGCCGCTAGCCGATGTTGTGAGCTTCGTAGCATGGTAGTGTCACGGATGTTGTGACATAGTATATAGTGTGTTGTTTTGTTTGGTTGTTAATCTTTAACCGATTATCAAGCGTGGTAGTAGCCAGACTCTGAAGGTGATGCTCGTGTTCTTTGAACATTACACTTGCTTGATAGCTGCTGGTAGTGGGCTTTTGAGTTTATTGGGCTATTTGAGGAGGGGTCTCTCATTTTGTGTTGATGGGTGATGTATTAAGGAGTTTTAGAGCGAGAGCTTTCTCCTATCCTTTTCTCTACATTCCATTGCATATTAAAGAGAGGTTCACTCTGTGAAGTAAATGGGCTATGGTGAATGTGAGAGTTTGGGAAATGTCATCATCGATTGGAACGCGAACTCCGATGGAAGGTGATACGAGTGGAGAAGCCGGCAGCAGTGGAGGAGTCCCTCCACCAACATTTACAACGGGTTTAAAAGTAGTAATATAGTACAAAGTAAAACACTTTATTACATATATTATACCCACTCGTTTTGAACAATTAACGACCGTACGACCGTACTCGTACGGTCATACGGTCGTACCATACCAAAATTAGGTCGTTTTGGCGTTGGCGTTTGTAGCACAAGATAAGTGGAGTTAAGAGGAGACTGCTGATCTAGCTGAAGGTGCTGTACGACAACTAGTGCATCTGTCCTGAAACTAATGAAGGGTTGGATTGGGGTTGTGGGTCTGCCTGCAGTATAGAGCCGAGAACCGGGGATTGAAGGAAGATACCTTGCTTGGCCGAGCGTAAAGGATCTGAAGATGTTCCTTGTTGTGGGACCTTCGGCTGCGCAGAGCCCCTTCAGGGGTTCTCTTCTTGTTCTCTCTTGGCTATTCTCTTTGCTAGGCTCCTAGTTATCATCGGTCATTGGGAGAATGGAAGGCGAGGACAAAAGCAAGTTTGGAGCAGCATAGAGGCAAAAGGGAAGATAGGAGTCGGCTTAGAAAAGCCTTGGAAACTTACGGCCGGCCAGTTTGGTAGATTCTCGACCAATATAAATTAATGCTTCTCATTGAAATGCTTGTGCATTTTGGGCTGAATTGGATGTCTAAATGCTATCCCACAAACCAGAAGACTCTCTCTCTCTCTGCTGAGTGGAACTCTTTCTCTCTAAATGTAGCATCTATTCTTTGAAGCTTGAGAAGGAAGAAAAGAAAACGAGGACAAACCACCACGACAAATACAAATACTAAGCCCAACACTAAAAGACAAAACTAGCATCAGCGACTCCATCCTATACATCTCGACGGTAAATCACGAGTCTTAGTAGTGGCGGTCTCGATTGGCCAGCCTGACCCCTTGAGTGGCCTGGTGACTATGTGGAGCCTTATGATGGGTCAACTAACCAACTTGCTCGGCGGAATTACTCCAGGTGCGCCTGGCGGATGATGTGGCATTAAAGTGGGCCGCCAACACATGATGCGCCTTCTCGCATCCTCGGGTTGTCGGCCACGGATTACAGCGTCACGTGATTACGAAGAGGCATATATCAAGTACAAGCGGGCGGCCCGGCAGATCCGTCGAGCCTTGGCTCAACGTGCTACATCGCCCTTTATGCGGGGAAAAACAAGCGCGCACGCCACGGCCCGGTATCAATATGAAAAGAAGAAGTCGAGGTTCAATGGAGGGATGTGGGATAGGCTGGATGCAATGTAGAGGTAGGGGGGAGGGAGTGTCCGCATTCGAAAGCGCCTCTCGGCCACGTCTGTGGAATAACACTCAAAGCTACTCGGTGAGCACTCAAAAGAGAGAGAGAGAGAGCTTGAGTGGGGAGGCGGCCGTGGGCGGGCATGCAACGTATGCGGTACGTTGGTTGGTGGCGGCGGCCAGCCTCGCCTATATGCTTCCCAGGTCAAACCTCCTGCCGGCATGGAGGATTAGGCGAGCATCCGGTGGCAACCCGCCGCGTGTCGATCTCGGCGAGTAGGTGAGAGGAGTGCAACGTATGAACGCTCACCCAGCGTTCGCGAGCCTTCGCGGCAGCAGCGCCCATGCGTCTGTCGATTACACTTGATGGATCCCTCACAGCCTTGTAGCGAGGCCGCTTGTGACCAAGCACCCGCGGTAACCCATGCCGTGCGGAAAGGCTGAGATTCCCGAAGGGGATCGGGGGCGGATCCAATGGCGGGGCGAGATGGGTCCCGTGGTGCAGATATCCCAATCCTCCCTTAAGTGAGGACCTTGGCGAGGGTGATGTAGAGCACCGTGATTACGTGGTGCCCCCACGTGTGAACCAGTTCTTACGGTTCGAACCTAGGACCTCCGTCGTCCTATAGGGTATCCGATGCCCTAACCGTTAGGTACTGCACTGGATGGAAACATAAGGCCACGCCGGGCTTTAAGTAATCCTTCCCCTTGGGGTGACTGTAGCGTTTCGCTACATTACTCCCCCTTGTGAGAATGTGAAAGCAGCCCTGGATTCGCGTGTGTGAGGCGTAGGAAAGGCATTTCGTAGTTTCAGCGGCAGCGTCGAACTCTCACGTGATAGCAGGAGGGCTTTCAGCGGTAATCGGTCAAGTCCTTCGAGTTGTAGCGGGGGCGGCTTTCGAGGAACCCCCGGCCGCCCACCGCCCAGCTCTCTGCGGCTGCGCCTCCCGGTACAAGTTTATAAGCTCACGGCAATTGGTCAGTTGCCTGGGCTGCGTCTTTATGTTACCAGCCCACTTGGCCCAGCCATTTCCGCGAGGTATTACGTGGCGGGAAGATCGACCCTTTCTCACAAGACGGTGGGCTTGAATGGTTTCAACTTCATACTCAAGTTCACCCTCAAGCTCCACTGGTGGGGGAGGTGGCTGGATCCTCCCATCGCTACGGTAGACCTTTAGCAAGCCCACATGAAAGACCGGATGCACCTTCATGTGGGATGGTAAATCCAACCTGTAAGCGACATCATTGATGCGCTTCACGACCTGGAAGGGTCCGATGAAGCGGGGCCACAGCTTACGTGTTCCGCCATAAGCTTTGAGTCTCAAGTTCGCCGTACTTAACAACACCTCATCACCCTCTTTGAAGGTGAGCTGGAGTGCAGTACGGCGGTCGGCATAAGCACTTTTATGCTTGGCGGGCGCTAGCGAGATGCCGTGCCCTCTGCGGCGCCTGCGAGACGTGCTTGGGACAAGATCATTGCGGGAGGTTGAGTCCCATCGGTCCCTCGGCTTCAAGTCGGGGGTTACGTGGGCGCCCATGTTCCTGGTCGAGGCGATCCTTGGTTACTTGGGGATTTGGGGATCTTGCGACCAAAGTTCAGAAAGAAAGGGGTGGTACCAATGGACTCTCACGGTAAGCATTATTGATGGCATACTTTCGATAGCGAGGCGTTAAGTCTCACCCATCCGGGATAGGTCCCACATATCACGGGTAATCCTCGGGGATCCTGTTTGCCCGTTACACGATAAACCATCGGTTTGCGGGTGGAAGGCTGTACTTAGAGCCTGCTTGGTTCCCACGATCCTGAGAACTTCTTTCCAGAAGTGGCCAGTGAATCGGGGGTCACGGTCAGAAACTATTTCCGACTGTAGTCTATGTTGGTTGGCTCCACACCTTGTCAACATACAACCGTGCAATCTCGTCGGCCCCAGCTGTCTTAGTAGTTGGTGCAAAGTGCACCATCTTGCTGAGCCGATCGACAAAGACGAGGATGGTGTCATGCCCTTGAGGTGTCACAGGAAGATCTGTGATCATGTCCATACCCACACTATCCCATTTCCGAAAAGGAGGTGTGAGGGGTTGCAGCTGGCCAGGGATCCTGCCAGTGCGGGGTTTGTTGCGTTGACAAGTTGGACAAGCGAGTACATACGCTTTCACGTCCCTCGAGAGTCCAGGCCACCAGAACTCTCGGAGCAGTGCCTCACGGGTTTTGGCAACTCCCATGTGACCCCTGTACGGAGGATCATGGAGCTCACTCAGAATGAGTTGCCGTACAGTTCCGGCCTTGGGCACGACCAACTGCTGGCCGTGGTACCAGAATCCGTCCTTAGACACCACTTTGTCCTTATAGCCATTACCTTGGCCATCCAGGAACAAAGGATCACCAGTATACCCCTCCTGGATCATCTGTCTGAGATCAGAGAGAGCAGGAGGGTTGACTGCGTCACTGGTGGAGGGATCTATGACAAAGCATACTGGAGACGGAGACTCGGGGTTGGCCGGCCCCTCACCTCTGTCATCTCGTTCCACCAACACTCGAGTCGACGAGCTCACCATCCAGGCAAGATGCCGAGGCTGCCTGCTCAGTGGGTCTGCTACATTCAGCCTTTCGGGCCGATAAACCCACTGGCAGTCAAACATTTGGAGGAACTCTGACCAGCATGCCTGCCGCCTAGACAAGGTCTGTTGGGTTGAGAGGAACGTCAGCGGGCGGTGGTCAGTGACCAGCGTGACCGCCTTCGCCCCCTCCAAATAGCACCGCCATGTCCTCAGGGCGTGGACTACTGCAAGCAATTCCTGTTCCGTTGCAGAATAGTTGCGCTCAGCGGGATTCATCTTGCGACTTTCATACGCCAAAGGTTGGCCATCTTGAAACAAGACGGCACCCAAGGCGAATCCCGAAGCATCACAAACCACTTCATAAGGTTTGGACGGGTCCGCTAAACGGAGAGTAGGTGCGGTAACAAGTGCATGGCGTACGCCCTCAAATGCTTCCTGACATTCAGGGGTCCATACAAAGGGGACACCGGAACGTGTCAAATTAGTCAAGGGAGTAACCAACTTACTAAACCCTTGGATGAATTTACGAAAATAATTCGCAAACCCCAAGAATGATCGCAACTGATGCAAGTCAGTCGGTTCTGCCCAAGTTTCTACCTCAGAAACTTTGGCAGGGTCTGGCCGAAGGCCTTGATCATTCAAGATATGCCCAAGATAAAGCAACTCCCGTTGCATGAAGTGACACTTCTTCCTCTTGGCATAAAATTGGTGTTTCCTCAGGGTCTCAAACACTTTCCGAACGTGTTCAAGATGGTCCTCCTCTGTCTTACTGAAGACAAGGATATCATCGAGGTAAACCAAAACAAACCCATCCATGCCGATGAACATCTCGTTCATCACGGCTTGGAAAGTGGCCGGAGCATTAGTCAATCCAAAGGGCAACACCTTATATTGGAAATGACCAATCGGCGTCCGGAACGCAGTCTTTGGTACATCAGCTTCCGTGACGCGAATCTGATGATACCCCTGAGCACGATCAAGTGATGTAAACACTTTGGCGCCGTGAAGATGATCCAACAGATCATCGATACGTGGTAAAGCAAATCGATTCTTTACGGTGATCTTGTTGAGTGCACGATAATCAATGCACATCCTCAACGAGCCATCTTTTTTCCCAACAAACAAGATGGGCGCCCCAAAGGGGCTCTGACTGGGTTCTATCCAGCCCTTGTCCCGTAAATTAGTCAACTGCTTACGCATCTCTTCGGTTTCTTTCGGACTTAACCGATAGATCGGCCGCCAAGGCGGCTTTTGCTCAGGCTCAAGAGGGATTGTGTGCCCCACTCCTCTAGACGGTGGCAACCCTCTTGGGAGGTCATCAGGGAAAACATCCCTGAACTCATCCAACAAAGGTTGGATTTTGGGTGGAACGGCCGAAAGCACATCCGTAGATGTGATCTGCCATTCCTGATCTTCGTCATGCACATCCTCAGTGGTTGCCATGACATGCACCATGAACAAGGTGCAACCCTCCTTAACTGCTTTGGCCAATTGCATAGCCGAGCAGAGATAAGGAGTATCAACCTGCGTGGTAGCAGTGGATGTGGGTTTGCCAGGGTGCAGTGTGATGCGCCTATCACCACTGTGCAGAATGCAGTGTGGGATGGAAAAGTCCAATTGGGCTTTGACCATGGTTAACCAAGCACTCCCTTAAATAACATCGGTACCAGGGGCCAGTTGTGTCAGAAGACACTTCACTGCCCCGGAGTAGGATTGGAGCGTGATCTTGAGTGTGACGATGCCAGAGATCTGGCCCTTGCGTCCATCCCTGAAAGTAACACTTTCTGAATGGGGATCTGTGGTCAACCCAAATCTCTGGGTGAATGCAGAACTAACAAAGTTAGTATCTGCCCCAGTATCTAGCAGTATAACTGCTGGGTGGCCATTGGCTGACCCTCGGAAGGTCAT
>CM074815.1:1024289-1040109 GCA_037447605.1 Zygnema circumcarinatum
ANNNNGTCTACCGANNNNGANANNNGGGAGATCTCATATACGTTGGGATCTACGTGGATGACCTCATTATGGTGAGTCTCTCACTGGAGAGAATCAATGATCTGAAGAAGCTTTTGCAAGCTAACTTCCAAATGTCGGATCTAGGGGAGGCGCAGTATCTCCTGGGGATACAGCTGAAGAGGGGGCAGGACGGAAGTCTGTTCCTAAGTCAGAAGAATGCACAAATGTCTCAGCAAGATTCAATATGGAGATTGCAGCAGGTACACATCGATGGAGATCGCGGATGAAGGGTGTGGAGCCCACGAGCAGACAAGCGAAGGTGCGGCGCATGTCGAGTGCCGTAGGTCTGCCATCGAAGTTTAATGTCCTGATGAATGGTCTCCGCGGACTCGCGAGGTTCTGGGGGCGCCGCAAGTCAGTTCATGGAGATCCCAGCCTACAACATTGGGAGGCCGTAAAGCTAATCTTTAGGTTCGGTGGGATTCCTGGAGTGCAAACTTCGTTGAGGAGACGAGCAGAGTGATCAGATACACCGACTCTGAAGTCGGAGGTAACATGGACACATCGCGAATCGACCTGCGTTGTTTGCTGAATCCGGTGAGACGATCTCATGGAGTTCGAAGCTGCAGGGATTTCGGTTCCAGTTGTTCTGGCACGAAGGCGAGTACATGGGAGCATGTCACGCAGCGAAGGAGGGAGTTTGGTTCCAACATTTCTTTGATGAGTGTAAGGCGCGGCGTCCTTGACTTTGTTCACGATAATCGTCATCATAGCTCTTGTTGAAAACCCTGTGTTTCATAAGAGGACAAAGCACATTAGAGTGCAATACCACTATGTGCGAGAATTGGTAGAGGGGATGATTGTTGTGAAGTTCGTGGGGACGAAGGAGCAGGCTGCGGATATGTTGACTAAAGGAGTTAGTGGTGAGACGCTACTAGTGAATAGCAGACTCATTGGGCTAGGGCCCATGAGGAACTGAGGCCCAAGAGGGGGATTGTTAGTGTTAGTGTGCAATAGTTAGACATTGTACAGGTTCACACTAACATTGTTGTCATCCTGAGTTGGGAAACATGAGAATCAGCTAGTAGTGTTCCTCAGAAACTCCGGACCCGGCCAAATGCTCGGTGGCCCGTACATTTCAAGGGCACGGAGGATGTCGGTGATGTCGGCGGAACCGCGTCGGACCCTTAGTGGTCCGGGCTGTGACGGTGCGGCTGCGAGGAGCCGGTCAGCGGCGCGGCAGTGAGCGACGCGGAAATGCGACGGCGGAGATTTCATCGCGCGGGCGCGCGGATGTGTGGCTGCAGCACAGAAACGGATCTGCGCACGCGCGCGGGCGCGCCGGGCGGCGGCGGAAGTTCTGCGCTGGAGCGGGCGACGCTCAGATGGGCGGCGGAGATGGGCGACATCGCTGGGTCGTTCTCGCGTGATTCCGAGGCCGCGGCTGGATGTTGAGCACGTCTCGATCCTGGGCGCATGAGGGCAGCAGTGACATGGGCATCGATCAACAAGGGAAGATGTCACGTGAGCACGGCCATGGCGGTGTATAGGGGTTAGTTTTGCTATGAAGGATAACCACATTAGACTCCTGTGACAAATAAGGCTTATTCTGTAGTCCTTCCGTATTCCCTAGAACTTTCTACTGTGTCGCAAGGTGGTGAGTAAGGGGAGAAGTAGCTAGTGAGAGGGGAGAACTTCATGTGGGTGACATTCTTATTATAGAGGAGTTTTAAGAAGCCATAGACTTTCTCTGTATATCTCTCGTGTGTGATTTCCGCTGTGCTCGTCTCTGCGTTCATTCAATGAGTTATGGGCTATGAGTGAAGTGAGATAGAGTGAGAGAGAGTGAAGATGTCTTCATCGGTGGGAACCGGAGTTCCAATGGAGGGCGACACGCGAGGTGGCGCCGGGAGCAGCGAGCAGATCCAGACTCCAACACCACGGTCCTAAGAAACACTAGTCTCCTAACCTTGATGGCAGCCCTATTCCCTTCCCCTAGCCTAACATCTCCACCAGCAACGACTCTTATACTGCTGGTGGGTTGGGGTTTTCCGGCCCCTTGCCCTTCTTGTCCTTGGCGTTCAGAGGGCAATCCCGGGCCTTGTGCCCCTCCTTCCTACATCCCGGAGGCCCCTTGTTCACCCATTGCATCGCTCCATCTCTTCAGGAGTCAACTTTTGTGGCGGGCGAGTGATTCGGTGCTTTAAACACGATTTCTTTCTACTTGGGTTTGGCGGGAGGAGGGTCCGCCTTCCGCGACCTGTCACATCTCCGACCTCTATGCGAAGGGTCGGGCGGGGAACTACCGCTGCGGTGTCAAGCCGGGTATTTTGCATTAAAGTCTGACTGATGTGTGGGGGTCCCGCGGTTTTAGAGTGAGTGGGTTGGTCGCATACTTGCCTCTTGGGTTGTGGCTTCAAGCCATTCACGGAAGTGGAAAAAGAGCTACGGCACAGCTAGGCTTGTGGGTGGTGATTTGTGGCACCACCTGACGCAGGTCTCGCAGAAACTGCTTGACGCTGCCGGTTTGGACCATGTTCTGAAATTTATCCCGGGCCTCCAATCCGGGATCCAGGGCCCCAAAGTGTTTGATAAGTTCATCTCTAAACTTATTCCAATCGTCCCCAATCTCATCAGAGAGGCCCTCATACACACGGTATGCGGCTCCTCTGAGTGTTGGGTAAGCAAAGCTTACCCACTGGAGGGGGGGACAGTTGGTCGCAAGAAGGTAACCCTTCGTTTGACCCAACCACTGCTCGATGGAGCAGTCCGTGGTAGGATGTTCACCCCAAAAGGAGAGCGGGGCTACCTTCGCTCGATTCCGTTTGGCATCCTCAGTGGGTTCGCGAAGGGGCGGCCAGGCGGGATCTCCTCCACTTCCAGCGGTTGCGGTGAAGTGCGCGGCTGGTTAAGCCACCAGGAGAGTGGCTCCCCCGTGGAAGCGGTATGTGAGACCTCTGCGAGCGCTTCCGGTCGGTAGAGGCGTCGGGGAAAGAAGGACAGCGACGAGGTGTGTTTCTAACCCCATCCCGGGGTCTGGCATCTCTTTGCCTCTACAACACAGAGTTCGAGAACTTACCTTCTAGCCGATGACCGGAGCCTCTCGCCGGGCCTGAGCTTCCATGCGGAGGCGTATCCACCAGCAAGCGGACCGTTAGCTCCATGTCATCCACCTTCCGCGAGCAAGCCATGGTGGAGACGTTAATCCGAGTCACCTCCTTCCTCAGATCTTCGATCCTCGTCCTCATCTTCTGGGCCGCGCCCACCGTGATGTGGGCCCCGATCATGGGATCGGACCCAGCCATAGCCGCTACCGGAGCCGATGGCTCCGGTTGGGGAGGGGGTGGTGTGATATTCTCCGGATGACCTTGGTCATCCGTGGGCTCGGGACTGGGCCCCTCCATGGGGACGGTCGATCTCCTTCTCCTCATACTCGTCCGTAGGACGGTGGTGAAGGTAAGCGTGAGGCCCGGTCTCGGCCGGCGGTGATGCCGCGGCCCACTACGTCTTTTTCCCAAAACGAAAGCTTGCCCATAGCGGCGGCTCGATACAAATGTCGCGGCGAAATCTCGCCCCTTCCAACCCGTCTTGCTTGAGAATTGCACTAAGTTTGCACTTTCGAGGATTAGGCAAAGAGAGCTTTAGAGAATAGCGGCCACAGGCATCCGCATGCGATACGTTGGTTGGGTGACGGCTTGATCCCACGCCCTTACGCTTCCCGTTGAACCTCCTACGGCATGGAGAGTTGGAAGCGGTACGTCAATGGCGGCTGCCCGCGTGTCCTCTCGGCCGAATGGGTGAGGTGTACAACATCACCCGAGCGCTCCGCGTAGCGGCGCCGCCGCGGCAGCGCTTGCCGCCCATGCGTCGGTATACGGTGGTCCGGATCCTACAGCGCCTTGGCCTTGAGCCCGGCCCGGCGTTCCGTCGTACCAGCGGTAGCCGTTATGCGGACGGCGATTCACGTTCCAAAACGTTACAAACCCTTACGACTTCCGCAAGGTTCGATCCTAAGACCTACCAGGTCCTAAGTGGTCCCCGGCGCCTTGACCACTCGGCCGCGCCGAGTGAGGAAGTACTACAGAGTCGCCCTTGGAAATTACCTCAGTAGGCGGCGTAGCGTTTTGCTCTGGCCGGATGCAGAGGTGGAATCTTTTCTTCCTGCGTTCAAGAAGGTGGAAGGAATTGAGATGGCGGTTGAGCGAGGATGGCGGCATCAATGGACAGCGAGATGAAAGACGCCAGGAAAGAGTCGTCTTGAGCCGCCCAAGAGATTACAAAATGATCATCATCATAGTATGCAATCAATGCTTTAGCGAAGCCGTCTAACTAAGCGATTTGGCCAGCGGTCGATTATAAGTCGGCATGGTTTTAGGGAAGATTCCTTTTAGTTAGTGAAGGCCGCGTGGCGACTTGTGGACCACTTCGAGGTTCGTACGCGTGGTCGGGGGAGGGTCAAGCGTGGAGTGGGAGGAAGGTGGCGTCGCGGATGTGCGGAATTAAACTGCACGTTGAATGCCCGGCGTGTCTTGGACAAACTTAACTTCTTAATGGCGTTTTGTGTATCGGCGATCTCCCTTGATGCGTGCAGCAAAGGCGGCGTGTGGTGGAGGAAAGTGGCAAAGGACAGGTCTCTGAACGAGTAACGACAGACCACAGATTCTCTTTTTCAAAAAGCGGCTGGCACTGAAACTTCCAGTCATGCCAGTTTGTCCCATCAAATTTTTCAAGCGTATTTGAGGCATGAGTGGGCCCATAACCTATTGAAAAACAGAGTGGACATTATGCGATCGCAAGTGAGGGGCGGAGAAGTTGACACAAGGCGGATGTGTGTGATTAAGCGTGGTAAAAGTACAATGTCCTAATCTGTTTTATATACATTCGCGGCTAGAGCTTCTGGCGACAAGAGCGTGGAACTGGCACGAGCAAGAGCTGGGTGTGAGAAGCGAGCGCCAAAGTACAACTAAACTAACGAGAAAAAGTACGGGGCTAAAAGAGGGCGGCCCGGTGTAAGTACACGTAGGCTGGGGAAAACATTTAAACTAATGCGACAAAACTCACAATAATGGGATTCTCAACGTGTATCACTCCCTCTGAGGCCAATGCCTCGCACCAGCTCTGGCTAATTCCTACATTTTGTTTTACCCTAAAAATCCTCTTTATTAGAGGTGAAATATGCCTTGATTATAGAAAGTACCCTTTATTTCCCTACTCTTACAATTCTTTAAACGCAAAGTACAATATCAATCAATTTTCTTCAAATTTGTACATCCTGAGGTTCGTTTGTGAGTCGCCCGAGAGATTTGCGAGGGAATCACCTCTCACCTCCAGCTATTGCACTTGAATGACCAATTCGCAATACGGACAAGCATTAAGCCTCCCCGTCCCATGTCCAATAAGACACGGTTCTAGCGTGAGCCTGTGCTGTGATAGAGCTGATGGGGAGGACTTGGCGACGAGCCTGCACTCAGTGGTGGCTACAATGGAGGTGTAGCCCTTGTGGGAAGGTAAGCGCAAAGGTCCTTTGTCCCAAAGGAGCCCAGACTGTGCCATTGGCCCACGCGGGGGTGCCATGCCTCGCCATACTCGTCCATGCAGTGAGTACAATGTGGGAGAGTTCCACTTCCACCTGCACATGCACCACGCCATTAGTGATCCACTAATAGGGATACTCTACATGACGACAAGGCATTGGGATAAATGGCTGAAGAAGGCGAAGTATATTGTTGGATTGTTTGCTTTTTGGGTAAAACGTCAATGATCTCGCTTTGCAATGGTAAGAAATAAGGGGAGAAAGTACGGAGGGCACAGGTTAGGATACCGGAGTGAAGGTGCATTCTTAAATTTCGGGGAAATCGGTTGTCGAGTTCGAATCTGAGAGTCAATCTCCGGCGTGGCGCTTTGGGCTCTACAAACTTCGAGGGGGCAGGGATGGCGCATAGCATACCCAGGTGGAAACGGGACTAAGAGTACCCAGCGTGCCGGAAGGCGGTGAACTGGGCAATTGAAGAGAATGTCGGTGAGGATTTGAACAAGGCGGGCGAATTTGTTGAAGCAGGGGTTTGCTCCCCACTTCCGGCGCCACCTTGGGTGTCGCCCTCCATTGGAACTTGAGTTCCCACGGATGAAGACATTCAAACACTCAAAGCTCTATCTTACTTCACTCATAAGCTATAGCTGTGAGAATGGCTACATAAGACAAGCTTACCGGCCGAATCAAAATGAGAGGGAGGTGTTAGGAGAAGCTCCGCGACTCCTAAAACTCCTTATAATAAAGCTACATCTTCCCACAATGAAGTTCTCCCACTACTTCAAGGTCCCTCTCACTCACTACCTCACGACTCAAGTGTAAGCAGCCTAGCAGCACGAGCAGGCACAGAATAAGACCCGAGACTATGACAAAGTAGTGTGGGTGGGTTACTTCCCATAATAAAGAAACTATGCACTATATAATATGGCGTCGTGGCCTTGACACACATAATCCGCGTCGCGTCACGCTCATTACAAGCTCCAATGCGAGAGGAGTAGAGGTGGAAGCACTCAGGAATATATGACGACTAGGCGCCTCGTGAACCTACGGCGGCGCCGACCTAGTTCTTATTAAAACCGTACACCTGTAAATACCGGTTTAGCGTTCGTAGCGCTCCTTCCCGGTCTGCTTCCGCCGACACCTCGCATTGTTACACTTTCGAACTTCAGCGGACCCACATTGCGAGTGGTCGCAAATGGCGCATTCGGTTAGCGCCAAATATCTTACATGTCGTTTCAGCGCGCAACTGCGCTCAGCGTTTAACGCCAGCGCGCTTGTGCATAATCAAAGTTGTCGCGCGTCCGTACTTGTGAATCAGCCGCGCACCTGTAAACCAATCAAAGTTCTTGGCGTCAGTTCCTCAGCGCGCACATGTGTGGCCGCGCGTCAATCCCGGCGCCGCTTCGTTAGTACTCCAGCGCTTTCGCTGGCCTTTGCCCACTCCACCTGAGTCGAGGAACACCCGACATTCCTAAATCTAAGAGCACTACGCCCTTGGAATATATTCTGGCGGCACACAACAAGTTAGTGTGTGCCATACAATGTCTAACTATCATACACTAACACTAACAATCCCCCTCTTGGGACTCAGTTCCTCATGGGCCCTAGCCCAATCAATTTGCTGTTCACTAGTAGTGTCTCCCCACTGACCCCCTTTGGTCAACATGTCTGCAGCCTGCTCTTTTGTTCCTACAAACTTCACCACTATCATCCCTTCCTCTACCATCTCTCGTACATAATGATATTGCACCCTAATATTGCTTGGTTCTCTTATGAAACACAGGGTTCTCCATGAGGGCTATAGATGACTCGTTGTCCGTAAAAAGAGTCAATGGTGTTTGTGGTTGCTTACATTCATCAAAGAAATGTTGGAACCACATCCCCTCCTTCGCTGCATGGCACGCTCCCATGTACTCTCCTTCGGTGCTCGACAGCGCCACCGAATCTTGTAACTTCGAGCTCCATGAGATCGCGCCTCCTCCGTTCAGGAACACAAATCCTGACGTCGATCGTGACGTGTCCACATCACCTCCCCAATCAGAGTCGGTATACCCGATCACTACGGTTGGCCCCCCCTTCAAATCTGAACCGTAATCAGGTCCCTTTCCGCGAATCTGAAAATCAGCTTCGACTCCCAATGTTCAGGACCGGGATTCTCCATGAACGACTTCTAGCTGAGAGCTCCACGGCTTTGCTAAGTCAGGGCGATTACCTATCATCAAGATACATTAAACTCCGGGTGCGATGCATGCGGCACTCCGTACATTCTGTACCTCATACATTGCCCGGCATCGCATCTCGACAATGTCGCATTCCGGTCTCCATCCGGACTCGAACAAGGGCGGCACTCACCCGTTTTGAACACCAGCAAGTATATACTGCGGTATTGCCTAGCCGACAAAAGAAATAAGCTACCCGTCCACGCCCCCCCTCTTCAATTTGCATTCCTAGGAGATACTGCGCCTCCCCTAGATCCGACATTTTGAAGTTAGCTTCTAAAAGCTGCTTCAAATCATTGATTCTCTCCAATGAGAGGCTCACCATTATGAGGTCGTCCACGTAGATCCCAACGTACATGAGATCCGCCTCTTCTCCTTGTCGGTACACGGAATGATCCGTCTCGAATCGCGCAAATCCGTTACTCCGCAGGAGGTCATCAATTTTCTCGTACCAAATCCTGGGCGCCTGTTTCAGTCCGTACAAACTCTTCACAAGACGACAAACGAGATGCTCCTGCCCCGGGACAACTTTCCCTTCGGGCTGTACCATGTAGATCTCCTCAGCGAGATCTCCGTACAGAAACGCAGTCTTGATATCGAGTTGATATGCGTGCATCCCTGCAGTAACGCAATGCGATATTATTATTAGAGGCCTTGCGGAGGAGTTAAGACTTCTCACCCGCGAGAAGATGCACCGTGTAGTCGTCCGTACGCCTGGTGAAGCCCTTCGCCACCAGCCACCGCGCCTTGTCGGTGACCTCCCGTAGCCTTTAAGCTTCACCTTAGACACCCTGCATCCAATGGCCCTCCTTCCTACGGCGGCTCCTCAAGTCGCCATGCCCGTTCTCCGCTTAGTATCCCACTTTCAGCATCGGTGCTGCTCGCCGCTTCTCCATCGACCCGTCGTCGCGGCTTCCCTCAAAAAGGTTTGCGGTTCCCGGTGATCATAAAAGCGATTAAGGCTCAGTCGGCTGAGTCTGTAGGCACTCTTTCTGTACTAAGGTTAGTCTCGCGAAGGCACACGTAGTGATCAGGCCTCCCTCACCACAGGTGCTCCTCCGGTCACTTGCGCTCTCCGGCTCCTCGTGTTGAAGAAAATCCCCGGGACAAACCCGGGAGGCATGCTTGACAACATAGCCTCTTTCTCAGCCGTCTCCAAGTCCTCATACTCCTGTCCATGCAAAGGTACAGTTTCGGCCGAGTTCTCCTCGTTGGACAGGTGAGTGTGTAGTGGTGCCGTCTCCGTCGAAGGTTGCGGCTCCCCCGCTTGCGGCTCCTCCGGTTCAACTCCCACGGCCGCCTCCACGTTCGGCGTTGCTTCCGGCTCAGCTCCCGCGCTCTCAGGCGTGCTGATCTCCTCTGAAGCTGGGACCTGAGAGGCGTCCATGCCTTCTTAAGCTAGTCTCCACATCCCCTGCATTACACAATTTCCAAACCTACAGCGGGTGCAGGTCTCCACTCTTGATCACGCCCCCTCTGGAGTCAATAGCGTCTCAGAGCTCTGCGCCGTTTGCTTTCGAGGGTTCCTACCCGATGGAATGCGGCTATCCAATATTTAACCCAGAGGCACCCTTCCACGGCGCAGGGGGTCGAACTTTCTCTTCTGCCTGCGCCCGGCACCATCGACCAGCGGTATCCAAAGGTCTTGGTGGGACACCGTGGGTTTCCATCCCCACTCCACACCTCTTGAGACGATCTTTAAGCGAGAAGATGGGCATCTATTTCTAAAGGTAAGAAGTTGCGATTATGCACAGCCTCTCCCAAAAGGATGCGGGAAGGGGAATCCCCATCCCGGCATGGTCAGGCATGTCCCCAGCGTCCTATTGTTCTCGGCAACTCCATTACTTTGAGGGTAAGGCCGAGAAAATTCATGCCTTATTCAGCGAGCCTTCAAGTACCCGCCGAACTCCTTCGACTTGAATTCCCCTCCGTTGTCCGAGCGCAGCGTCTTCAGTTTCTGACCGCTCTCTCGCTCCATCTGAGTCTGCCAATCTCTGAACGCTCCGAAAGCTTCAGATTTGTACTTGAGAATTTTCACCCAAATTTTCCTCGAAAAATCGTCGAGGAAGGTGATGAAGTAGCGAGCTCCTCCGCTCGTTGCCGGTGTCACGGGTCCACACAAATCGGTATGAACCAATTCCAGTTTCTCTGCGCGTGAAATGACTCCTCTCCACTCCTCGAGAAAGGTCTCCTGTGCGCTTTCCCCTCTACACACTCTTTGCAAAGCCTAGCTCCTTCTCCTTCGTCAACGTCTAACCAGCGGACCAGCCCTTTCTGCGGCAAAACATTTGCGATCCCCTATGGTTTAAGATGGCCAAGTCTACGATGCCAAAAGGATTTACTGCACCCTCGATTACAGCCATCACACCCTCATCTTCTTCTCTCCTATAATGAAGGTAATACAGGCCTCCCTTCTCATACCCCTCAAACAGCCGCTTCCCCGACTCTAGGTGAGTAGCTACACAAGACTTCTCCTTAAAGGTGACTTCGTACCCCCTCTTACATACTTGACTAACAGACATGAAGTTCTGTTTCAGGTCAGGAGTATGAAGTACGTCACCGATGCACAACCAACTCTTCTCTTTCTTCTTAAGTAGATGATAGAGCGTCTCCGAGATCATCTTTACTACCTCCTTTTTGTAGCTTTGTCACTCCCTCTCGGTTCTTGGTGAACAGATACGGTCCTCTCCAAGGTGTCAGCCGAGAACATTAAACGTAAGCCACACGTAATGCGTGGAAGCGCGCGGAGTCCCGATCGACCATGGCAGCTTGGATCCATAACCTGGATCTTCCCAACAAAATCCGAGAATGTTCAGTCGGCATGAGATTCGTCTCCACACGCCACTCTGCAATCCCTGGCGAAATAGCGGCTGCTTTACTTGCATTTAGCGATTCCTTGAATCCCTTCTTGACGGATGACGATGCTCCTCCACCCCGATCTTGGGTGTTCTTGTTCTTGTAACAGTCGGCCGAGAAGTGGCCCGTCTTGCCGCACGTGTAACACGCTCCCGCAGGGCGTTCCCCACGGTCTGCTCTCGGCGCACCTCCTCTTCGAACTTGTCGTGAGTGCAGCGCCAACACCTTCTCCTCGGTGCCTCCAACGTCTTGGACAGTGTTCTCCTCCTTGATCCTCCGTTTCACTTGCTCAAGGGTCATCACGGTGTTCGTTAGAACAGTCCTAAGAGCTGCAACTGCTACATCCAATCGGCCAGGCAGTCCCCCTAGAAACCTGCTGATTTTATTGTTATCCTCTTACGGTTTTTGCAGCGCTATAAATCCCTCCATTAGAGTATCAAATCTGACCATATATATTCAAACTTCTCGCCCGGACATCTTCATTTTTTCCCAAGGCTGGGTGTAAAGGTGGGCTTATCGTTCGTTATCCTTTACATCGCCACATCTCCTCTAAGCATCTCCACATAGCATGTGAGAGTCTTAAGGTCATGCACGGCATGGAAGAGGGACTTCCCACTCGCTCATGGCCAGTCACGGGTGAGGGGCTTGTTGTCCTTGGTCCTCCCATCTGGCTTATTTGCGTGAAATAGAACTCCGACTGCAGCTCCGCCGTGGCTCCCTCCGGCTGCACCGGTGCCTTGATGGTGCTGTCAACGTACCCCAACAGCCCCTTGCCCACGAGCAAGGGAACGCCCGCCATCTCCACCCCTTGTAGTCCGAACCGCCGAGCGGGATGCTGAACTTCCGTGGTCTTCCACCAAGCCACCCCTTGGGCTCACATTACCACTTGTTGAAGCCCGGGGGTTTGCTCCCACTTCGGCGCCACCTTGGAGTGTCGCCCTCCATTAGAACTTGAGGTTCCACGGGATGAACATTCAAACACTCAAAAGCTCTATCTTACTTCACTCCTTAAAGCCCCACTTAACAAGGAATGGCTTCTACAAGACAAGCCTGGCCGAGGAAATCCACAATAGAGAGTGTTAGGGAAAGCTCCGGCTCCCAAAACTCATATAATAAAACTGTCTTCTGTGAAGTTCTCCCCCACCACTTCCAAAGGTCCCTCACCTCACTGCCTCCACGACACAAGTGTAGGCAACCCTAGCGGCACAGCGGGGCTAAGATAAGACCCGAGACTTATGACGAGCCAGGTGGTGGGGGTACTTCCCATAGTAAAACTACACACTATATAATATAGCGTCATTGACGCATGACACACATGTCACGTCGCGTCACCATTACAAAGCACATGCGGAGTGCGGTGGGCGCGCACTTTCAGTGAGCCATGACCCAGCTACTTTGCCTCGTAAACCCTGGCTGGCCTTGGGCCCTGGTGCACGGCTCGGGGATCGTGCATCCGTCCCGATGCCGGTTTACGCTTCGTTAAGCCGAAAGCGCTCCTTCGGTCTTAAGCCGGCGACATCACCGAGCGTACACCGAGCTTCAGCGGACCCACATTGCGAGGTGGTCCCGCGTGGCGCATTAGGTTAAGCGCCAAATATCGCCACATATGCGTTTCGGCGCGCAACTGCGCTCAGCGTTTGGCCGCCCAGCGGCGACAATCAAAGTTCGCGGCGGCGTCCGTGCCAGCGAATCCGCGGCCCGCGCCGACCAATCAAGTTTAGCAGCGTCGTTCTCAGCGCACATGTATGACACCCAGCGTCCAGTCGGCGCCGGCTGATTGGTACTCCAGCGCTTTTCGCGGCGGCAGCACTCACGAGTCGAGGCGGCGTTTCCTAAATCCTAAGAGCACTACGCTGGCGGATCTCATGTTACGCAAACTGGGTACACCCTTGACAAGTTGGTGGTATTGCCATACAATGTCACAACTATCGCTCTGCAATACAACACTAGGGAATTCGGGCTGAGGATCAACTGAATTCAGAGAGAGCAGATATAAAGAAAGGGAGTAAGTGGTAGTGATGCCTGATAAGGACGGAGAGGAAGGAGTGGTGGGAGGAAAGGGTGACGAGAGGAGGAATGGAGTCCAGGGATGGAGAGAGTCGTGGATGAGAGAGGGAGAGGAACTGTTAGTGTTAGTGTATGATAGTTAGACATTGTATGGCACACACTAACTTGTTGTGGTACTCAGTTTGTAGAACATGAGGTCTGCTAGGCGTAGTGTTCTTAGGTTTTGTAGATGTCGGTGCTCTGACTTTGGTGAGTGCGCCGCGAGTGTGCGGAGTACGAACGAACGGCGCTGATTGGTCGCGGCGCTGACACAAGTAAGTGGAGTACGGACGCGCAACTTTGATTGGTCGAGGCCTGGCCGGCCAGTTCCCTTGAGAATGCGGATGCGTAGCGACTCCCCGTTGAGAATGCGTGGCCTTGGTGGCAACCTTGTGGGCGCAAAGTTGCTTGGCCTTGAGCTTGACATGGAATATATTTGGCGAACGGAATCGCCGCGTGGACCGCACTCACTGATATTGGGTCGCGAGTTAATGCGGTAGAGATAGCCGGCGGCGAGAAAGGCTGGCCCGAAGCCTTGGCGAGAAGCGATGCAGGCGGATGTGCGATCAGGCAAGAACTGGAAGTGAGGCGCCCTTGGTAGGTTCTGGCGGCTAGCTAGTATTTATTCACGAGTCGCCCACTTTCGGACTTCGTGCATGGGTTTTGCAATGGCGGGGCCAGCGACGTGACATGTGTGTCATGTCATGGACGCCATATTATATAGTGTGTAGTTTTACTGTAGAGTACCCATTACACTACTGTCATGATCTGGTCTTATTGAGCTTTTGCTTTCCGTCTTTGTAAAAATTTTTACACTTGTGTGCGTGAGGTAGTAAGAGGGACCTTGGTAGTGGGAGAACTTCATTGTGGGTAGACAGTTTTATTATAAGGAGTTTTGGAGCCGTATGAGCTTTCTCTAACACTCTCTCATTGTGATTTCCAGCTGTGCTTGTCTTGTAGCTTCATACATTTGTTATGGGCGTGGAAGTAAGATAGAGCTTTGAGTGTTTGAATGTCTTCATCAGGTGGGAACTCAAGTTCCAATGGAGGCGACACGAGGTGTAGGAAGTGAGAACAGACCCACAGCCAACACACCCTCCCTCCACGTTCCCCTCTTGTTGATGTACGCCAAAAGATGCGTCAAGGTGTTATTACTTAGTTCCTATAGCATGAATGTTGTCAGGGACATCAATGTGGTGGTATAGGGACAATGTCATGTATGAATGGTCATGTTTGGTGTCGGACCGAACATGGGGGGTGCCCGTATCATTAGGCCATGGTACGGCAGGTCTAGGGAAGGTCTAGGGTCGTAGAATTACGGCTTAGGCTTAGACCCGTACCAAAGGGGTGCAGATATTGTGACGAGGGCGGCGGCCCGTCTGGGGCCCGGCGTAGCGGCTGGCATGGTGACGAAACAAATGGACAGGAGATATTTGGTAGCGGCCCGGTTCACGCGCGGCGACATGATTGGTCAGCGCCGGCGGTCGCGGATAGCGGCGCCAGTCGCGGGCGTGACGTGACGCGGAAGTCGGTTGAGGCGAAGATATGCGGCGAATGAGGAAGCTGACGCGTGGCATTGCGTGTGGACCCTTAGTGCGGTCCTCGGCTCACGGCGAGGTCAACTCAGAAGGGGACGAGTGAGGATCTTGGCCCAGGAGGAGGCTGACATATGCGGTGGGCGGCGGACGTGTGTACGGCCGGCGTGAACAGTACCGGGCGACCTTCGTGGGTCGGTCTTTGGCGTGGAGTTCGTGAAGTCGTGTGGTAGGTTGTTGTGAGCGGCGTGGGCGGCGTTGAAACTGGCGTTTGTTGATGCATCGTTTGCTAGTCTTTGTGGCGTGACATCGGGTGTCACGTCACGCCATTCATAGTTTAAGAGAACAAGCTTGGCTCTCTCACTCACTCACTCTCTCTGAATGTTATCTTTCGACCATTGTTGTATAGGAAGAGTAAGAAATTTGAGAGCTTCGAGGTCGACGCGCGTGTATGAGAAGGTCGTGAAGGAACTAGCTCTCATCATGCTAAGCTTTAGTGAAGAAGTTAGATGATGTGTCCCTCATGTGTTGAGGTAGAGGAGGAGTTCATGGAGGCAAGTAGTGCTTGGCTACTGCAGTTGGGGTGTAGGCTATCTATGAGAGGATAGGATAGTGCTCATGAGAGGAGGAGAATCTAGCATAAGGGATCTATGTAGATTTCCTCAAGAGCTTGTATTACACTCATGAAGTTTAAGGAGTTTTGGGGCCGTGGGCTTTCTCCTTACTACTGTATCATTCGTCATGTGAGTCCTCGTGTTGGATTAGCGTGGTGGATGAGTGGAGGCGACCATTGTATGGGCGGTGTGTTGCTCCACACGAGGAGATCATTGCAGGAGCGTGGAGTTGAGGAGCCGAGACCATGGAGGAGATGAAGAAGTGCACTTGTTGAGGTGGGGTGTTTAGTTTCCGCTGTGCGCACCTGGCAAGAGGTGGACGAGAAGGCATATCGTGGCGGAAGCGGTATGTGGCCCAAGGAGAAGCAAAAGAAAAGTTTTGAGCTCTGATACCCAGGGCATGTGTTGCCCTTTCCTTGTGTCTTTCCTTTCTTGCTGCCCCTTGCACCAACACCTACCGCTCCCTTGGCCCCGCCCCCTCCGCCGGCCGTACACCCCTCTCTTCACCCCGGTTTCCCCCCCCCCGGCCGCCCCGCCTCCCACCCTGGGAGTCGTCTATGGTGCTCCCGAGTTCGGTCACGCCTTTTTGGCCGCGGACCCTTTTGGGTATGACCCCTCTCTCCCTGAGTCCACTTGGCTTATTGACTCGGGTGCCTCCCATCGCCTAACTTCCTATCTGTCTTTGTGTCAACTCTCTGTGTCCTCACTTGCGATCGTACAATGTCCACTTTGTCTTTTTCAATAGATACGAGAGGACTTTAGGCTCCAAAGGAGCACATTTGTAACGGACCGCGGGGCTAATCCCTCCTCGGTCGTGCGATGAATCTCCCTTAGCCTGCACTCAGCGCCTGAATCAAGAAATCGAGAGAGAGAGAGAGAGAGAGAGCGTTAGAGAGTGGCGCAGCCCCGGGCAAGGGTGCAACCGTATGCTGGTACGTTGGTTGGGTGACGACAGTCACCCACGCCCCTTTACGCTTCCCCCGTTGAACCTCCTACCAGCATGGAGGATTGGAAGCAGGG
>CM074815.1:1046945-1061336 GCA_037447605.1 Zygnema circumcarinatum
CCGTCAAAGCACTGCTATAGTAAAAAAACTTATGTTACATGAAGCAACGTACACAAAACAACCCAATAACAAAAAGGAAAAAACCTGTCGATGTTACCTTGAAAGTCATTCAGGGGGTCCCCTGTGTAGTTTCCGTAATAGTCGTCTGAAAAGAAAAAGCTTTGCAGTGGATCCTTCTCATTCAAGTAATCCCAATACGGCATAGCGAGGCTGGGATCTATGGACTGCCCCACCACATGAAGGTAACGTTAGAATCACCCGCGCAAACAACACAGATACACTACCTAAAATTTGAAGCATCATGATTTATTGTTATGTAAAGCAGGCATGTCGAAAGGGCCCCATGATTGGGAGAGCAATGCACCTGGAGTGAGAGCTCGAACATGCGCAGAAAAGCGCGGTGGAAGGTGACGAAGGCGGGCCCGTGATGGCCGAAATCGCACTCTGATGCCTTCACCCACACGGCCGCGGTGTGGAGTGCCGCCATCTCCATGTAGCTGTAGAACCTGCGCGGAAACAGCGCGTGGAGCGGCATTGTGTTAGAGTGGCGCTTCTCCAAATGACAATTTTCCTTAGAGAAAGTCCCATGAAGGAGCCGCTGTGGGCGAGCAGGAAGGGGGAAGGAGATCAACCGAGAACGGATAGATATGGACTGATGGGGGACAGGGGTGCAAAAATAGGGAAGGAAAATCGTGGAAAAAAAGGAAGGGAGGGAGGGAGGGGCGGGATGGTACGCCTGAAAGGGCAATACCTCGGGCCAAATATGGCCTGGCCTCCTTCTGTGGTGTGGTTCCGCATCACTTTGATGGCCGAAAAGTATTTCTCCAACTCGGCTTTGTCAAGGGAGAGTATGCTCCTGCGGACGTAGTTGACACGCACAGGCACGAGGAAGGTCTGCCAATAGGGTGGAAAACATGAAAACAAAACAAATAGTCGTAGGAATATCGAATGGTCCAAAATCGCGTTAACAAGGACAAGAAGCGTGTTCTCCAGCACTCAAAGAGTCTCGAGAACCCAACCCCTTGTGGGAATTCTTTGGGAAGTAGGTTCTACCCACCGCCGTGCTTGCGCCCGTCGAGCAGTCTTCAGAGGAGTCGGCGGAGATCGGGCAGGCGGAAACTTTGAGATGCTGCTGACCGGGCTCGTAGAACGTGATGTTTCCTTGGCGCCCAAAAATTTGTTGTCCCTTGGGCCCCTCGGCGTGGAGGAGCCACCCCTCTGAAATGTTGCGGTTTTGCTTGAAGAGGCTGAACGCTGTGGGGTCCAAAAGCGAAGGAGAAGGGAGCCCTTACTCAGCATGTGCCCATATGGAGGAAAGCTCAAGTTTTTATGAAGATGGGGAGGAGGAGGGTCCAAGGTGAGAGCGCTCACAGAAGGCGGTGGGTTTGTGGGGCTCCGCGAACACGCCCAAGTGCGCAAAGGCCGTGGCGGTCGCCACTTCCAACTCCACACCCGACGCGTCAAAGATCGCCAAACCGCCTCCGCCATGGATTGCCTGCACAGCGTACCCTCCTCACATAAGGTGGAATGAACTCAAGCCTACCCCGTATAGAAACAGAAAGCTACTCAGCATCGAAGAGTCAATAAAAATTGAACACCTTTGTGGATCACACTCTGCATTGACGCAAAGCCGCAAGAGGAGCACCTGCTGTGTGAGTGCGCTCCCCCTCTCAAGAACCTCTGCCTCCAGGGATGGAGAGAAGCGGGTCGGGTGAGTAGGCTTGGCGGATGGCAGGCGGCGCGCATGTGCGTGCATGCCACCGAAGTATGCGGCGCCGCAGAGCGCGAGGAACAGCGCCAGCCATGGCCTCTGTCCCATCCTGCACCGCACCGCCTCGCCACCAGGAGGAGGAGAAGGTTTGAGCACAGGAATACCCCTTGACTCGTCCTCTAACCTTTCCCTTTCTGTACTTATTGGTCCTTCTTAGTTTTTGTGACGACCTCTCCGTCAAGTGCTATGTTCCAAACGTCCATTCGAGGATTGCTTCCATTTTTTATCAATCGCGGCATCTCGTATTTTTCAGACATAGCTTATTTGAATCCTCCCTGTTCCTTTTCCTGCGTCACCTGCGCCCCGACTTTCCTCTCCGCTACCACTTCTACTCTCCACCCTCTCCGAATCTCCCTTATCTTCTGACTCTCTGTTCACTCTCCCCTCTTAGCACACACTGAATGCCCTTTCCTCTTTCTCCCGCTGACTGTCCCTCGCCCTCTCTTCTCTTCCCTCTCCCAACCTCTCTCTATTTTTAAGCTTCTCTCTCGCCTCTCATTCTTGCGCTTTGTCACATTCGACAGAATGCGGCCAAACAGGCCGGAGGGACACGTGGCGCCGAAGGATTAGTAAGCAATAGTTTCTCGCGTCCTTTGTACGGCGAACCATCAACGGTCCGCGGTTGGTCGGCCCATAGGTATTTTGGCCGCTTCTGCTTTCTGGTAGAGTGACTCTGCCACGTGGCATCCCTACTGGCCCATCTTTGGCCGCGTATCACGAGCCCCGTCGCTGACTCTATTCTTTGTCGTTTCCTGTTCGGTATTGATGGCGTGGCGAGCGCTGATTGGACCGCGACGGTGAGCGGCGCGTGCGGTGGGGACTCGCGGCGACAGGACAGCGCGGGGACCGTATGATATGTACGGTATTGTACGAACGTGTAACGGTCCGTCGTGAGCAAGTGTCCGGGGAGGGGCGAGGGAGAGAGGGAGGGAGAGAGGAGAGGGAGGGAGAGGAGAGGGAGGGAGAGGAGAGGGAGGGAGAGGAGAGGGAGAGGAGAGGGAGGGAGAGGAGAGGAGGGAGAGGAGAGGGAGGGAGAGGGAGGGGGAGGGAGAGGGAGGGGGAGGGAGGGAGAGGGAAGGGGAGGGAGAGGAGAGGGAGGGAGAGGAGAGGGAGAGGAGAGGAGAGGGAGGGAGAGGGAGGGAGGAGAGGGAGGGAGGAGAGGGAGGGAGGGGGAGGGAGCTGGGGAGGGAGGTGGGGAGGGAGGGCAAGGGAGGGAGGGAAAGGGAGGGAGCTGGGAGAGAGGGAGAGGGAGGGAGCTAGGGAGGGAGCTGGGGAGGGACGGAGAGGGAGGGAGCTGGGGAGGAAGTGGGAGGGAGTGGCAACGGAGGGGAAGAGAGCTGAGGTGAGCGGCAAGGATATAGAATTGGAGTCCAGGAAGGGAAGGAAGAGTGATTGGGGAAGGAAAAGTCAGCTGAGAGCGCGGGAGTAGAGAGGAAAAAAGAGAGAGAGAGAGTAAAGAGGGAGTACGAGAGGAAGCGGTAGACAAAGGTGAAGGAGCGAGTGAAGGGAAGGACTTCAGTGATAGGGAAAATAAGATTACAAGGGCGGAATGGGAATTATTTGTGGAGAAGTGAGGAATAATCGTCGGTAAGGGGTAGCCGAGAGGAGAGGCGGGGCTCAGGTGACGCAAGAAAAACAACAAGGAGGATTCAAAGAAGGTATGTCTGAAAAGTGTGGAATGGCACAATCGATGAAGAAATGGAAGGAATCTCCGAAATAGACGTGTGGGTCCACTGCATTGGCGTGTGATGATGATGATGCTACGGGTTGTACGGACTGTTGTACGGAATCTGTACGGATATATGTACGGACAGGTGTACGGATACTGTACGGAATATGTACGGGCGAAAGAGAGACTGCGCATGTGAGAGAGTTCAGGAAGGTCTGTGCAGGAAGAGAAGTGTCAGGCGGAGGAGAAGCGTCTGGCGAAGCGTCGCAAATGTATGGTGCTCAAGAAGGAGGATTCAGAAAGGAGAATTCTGGAAGCTTCGACATTGGGTAGAAAAGAAGCGCTGCGCAGATGTAGAACACAGTGAAGAGAGAACAGGAAGAGAGAAGAGAGGATGAAGTGATCTGTAATGAGGCCTCATATGAAATAAAGAAGTGTTTATGAGTTGTGTGTTGATCTTGTGAGAACATGTGTTTTGTATGTCAAGCTTGAATGTGTTCTCTTCTGTCACAATGTGGTATCAGAGCTGAGTGATTGAAAGCTGGTTGATAATTTATTGAGAGAGCAAGTGAGTAAGCAAGTGAGTGATTCTGAGTGAGATCGAAAATGAGTAAGCGGAGTGATGAAGGGAAAATATTCTTCGATGGAACTAACTATGCAGCATGGGAGATATTCGCGAAGATCAAGCTGCAGAAGAAAGGATGCTGGAAAATCGTGGAAGGTACATCTGCTAAACCAGCGGCGGCAGGACCAGAGTTGGAGAAATGGCAGGAATTAGACGATGAGGCAAAATATCAGATTGCTAGCTTAGTAGATAAGAAGCATCTTATTCTGCTAGGGGGCAAGGATACTGCGAAGGAGATGTGGGATAAGTTAAAGGAGATTTATTTGAAGAAGTCTATGGCTGTGAGAAATTCCCTCTGGACAGAATTGACGACCTTAAGTCTATCAAGGAGAGAGTCAATAGATGAGTTTATTTTAAGATTTGAAGTTCTGGTAAGACAGTATGAGGATGTAGGGGGAACTATCTCTGAGGAACAACAGGTCCATACGATCTTACGGTGTTGTGAAGAGAGAGCCTCCAGAGATGTCGGGAACATAAAAACTCAACAGTTGAGCGATGTAGAGTCAGTGAAAGCTATTTTAAGGGCAGCAGAATCTGAGCAGAACGATAAGCAGAGGTTTCAGAAGTTCATAGGTCATAGGCCTCAGACTAGTGAGGCCTTCCACAGTCAAAGCGGAGATGAGGATGGAGGAGAACAGGTGGAAGCCTACGCAGCCAACTACAGAGGCAGAGGACGTGGAGCAAGAGGGGGTGCCTTCCGTGGAGGTCCATCGTTTGGACGAGGACGCACAGGTCAGGCCCAGGCCCAGCAGGCAGCATGTTTCAATTGTGGAAAACCTGGACATCTTGCCAAGGATTGCTGGAGCAGTTCAAGGAGTTCTGGAGCAGGAAATGGTGCAGCTACCGGAAGAGGCGTTTGGAGAGGCGATAGTGGACAGAATGAAGACACAAGAGGAGAAGGATGTTTTGTGTGTGGAAAGCCAGGTCATTTTGCTCGGGATTGCTTTCATAAACCGCAAGGTAGAGGAAGAGGCGGCTATGGTAGAAGAGGCGGCATTAGAGGACTTGCAGCTTCAGTAAGAAATCCTCAAGGAGGTGCAGAGGAAGATGAGGAGTCAGCTTATCGTTTGGAGGAGAAGGAGCAACGTGCAGATTGGATAGTGGATAGTGGCGCATCACATCATATTTGTGCAAATAGAGACGAATTTGTGGAGATGAGGAAATTGGCAGTTCCAAAGATCCTTCGGACAGCCAATGGAGGAGAGGAGATCGTGGATGAAGTCGGGACAGTGAAGCTGAATTTGATAATGCGACCACAACAAGAGGAAGTACTCGTTTCAGAGGTCATGTATGCTCCAAGCCTTGAAAAGAACCTAATGTCAGTGAGGCAGCTTGCTAGAAATGGCATGAATGTTAATTTCTTTGGAGATAGATGCATAGTGAGAAGGCCAAATGGGCACTTGGCTTTGGAGGCATATGATGATGGGAATCTCTACAGAGTTAGATGTGCAAGAGGCAAGAAAGGAAGGAATTTTATAGAGTCACATGTGTTGAGAGCATACGCTGCAGATGCTGATTTATGGCACAGGAGGTTAGGCCATCTCAGTTGGAGGTCGTTAGTAGCAATGAGTAAGAAGGAGATGGTGGCAGGATTGGAGGCTTTGAGCAGTAAGGAAATGCAGCATAGTTGTAAAGGATGTGAGGAAGGGAAACTAAAGCAGAAAGCATTAAAGCGGCTGGATGAGACCATTCGAACAAGGAAACGATTGGAGCTTGTGCACATGGATGTGTGCGCATCAGATGTAGAGAGCATTGGCGGCAATCATTATTTCCTTACTATTGTTGATGACTACAGCAGGAAAGTTTGGGTGCGGATGATCCGGCATAAGCATGAAGTCTTCAAAGCTTTTCTGGGCTGGAAAGCAATGGTGGAGAGAGAGAGTGGAGAGTTAGTGAAAAGGATAAAGACTGACAATGGGGGCGAATTCAAAAACAGGAGTTTTGAACAGATGTGTGCAGAGACAGGTATAAGGCAGGCATTCACTGCCCCTTATACACCGCAGCAAAATGGAGTTGCAGAGAGGATGAACAAGTCCCTCATGGACATTGCAAGGTGCAACCTGGTGGAGAGTAATCTTCCAGAAAACCTCTGGGCTGAAGCAGTCACTGCAGCAGCCTACATCAAGAACAGGAGCTACAACTCTTTGCTGAAGGAGCAGACTCCACAAGAAAGGTGGGCAGGTTCAAAGCCCAATATTTCTCATCTTAGAGTGTGGGGGAGTAGGTGTACTGTTTGGATCCCTCAACATCAGAGAAGTTGGAAGATGGCAGCTAGAGGGAGAACAGGTTTTATGGTTGGCTATAGCCGGGACAGTTACCAGTACAGGATTTATGACCCTCAGATGCAGCAGGTTATCACGAGCAGAAATGTGCAGTTCTATGAGGATGAGTATATTCAGAAGGAGGACAGGCAGCAGCCAAGGAGATTCAGTTATCAGCCCGCAGATGATAGTGATGAGGAGGACACAGATGAGAGTGATGATGAAGAGACACCAAGGAAGTCAGCAAGGAAGGAGACAAGACCAGTGGAGACAGCGCAGGAGGAGCAGCCTCAAAGGGAGACAAGAGGAGATTCCAGCGCAACAGAATTGAGGAGATCAGAGAGACCAAAGAAGCCGATAGTGAAGTTGACATCAGACAGAATTGGAGAACTACATATGGCTGAGGAGAAGAAAGGAGGGAGACATAGACTTTCAATTGGGACAATTTATTGCAATCAGGTGGTAATTGGAGAACCACAGAGTTATCAAGAAGCTTTGGAAGGAGAAGATGGAGAGAAGTGGAAAGGAGCAATAGATAGTGAGTGGAACAGCTTGTTGGAGAACAAAACTTGGACTTTGGAGGAGTTGCGAGAAGGGAGGACAGCAATTGGCGCTAAATGGGTGTTCAAGAAGAAGCTGAAGTCAGATGGAAGCATTGAGAGATACAAGGCCAGATTAGTTGCCAAGGGATATAGTCAGATTGAAGGGATTGATTTCACAGAGACTTTTGCTCCAGTAGTGAAGATAGAGAGCTTGAGGAGCATGTTAGCTATTGCAGCTGAGAAAGGATGGCACATTCATCAGATGGATGTGAAGACAGCCTTTCTGAATGGAGAATTAGAGGAGGAGATATTCATGGAGCAGCCAGAAGGAAAGGTGGAGCCAGGAAAGGAAAATTTAGTTTGCAGGTTGAAGAAATCCATCTATGGACTGAAGCAAGCTCCAAGGCTTTGGTATGAGAAGCTTCATCAAGTGTTGTTGAAGGAGCAATGTGAGAGGTTTGATTCAGATCATTCAGTTTACAGAAGAGGAGTTGGTGAGAAAATGGTTGTTATTGGTGTGTATGTGGATGACTTGGTCATTGCTGGACCAAGCTTGCAGGAAATCAAGAAGCTGAAGAAGACTTTGATGAGACACTTTAAAATGTCTGACTTAGGGGAAGCTGAATACATTCTTGGTATCCAGATTCAGAGGGGGACAGATGGATCTATATTTATGAATCAGAGGAAGTACATGGGGGAGATCTTGGAGAAATTCGAAATGAAGGATGCTAAACCAGTGAGTACCCCATTAGATGTGAGTGTGAAGTTGACAAGTGAAATGTGTCCCAGGACTGAGAGAGAAAGGGAGTACATGAAGGGGGTCCCTTATAGATCAGCAGTAGGAAGTCTGATGTATCTCATGACTTCTACCAGACCAGATCTTGCAGCGGCTGTTGGAATGCTGAGCAGGTTTCTGAATGATCCAGGAAAGGCGCATTGGGAAGCAGTGAAGAGAGTCATGCGCTATGTGAAGGGGACTTTGGATACAGGATTGAAGTTCCAGAAGATTGAAGGAGAGCCAACAGTGATTGGCTATTGTGATTCAGATTGGGGAGGATGTGTTGATACAGGCAGAAGCACCAGTGGATATATCTTTGTTTGTGCAGGAGCAGCGATTTCATGGAACAGCAAACTTCAGGAGTGTGTGGCGTTGAGCAGTGCAGAAGCTGAGTACATGGCGGCGTGTCATGCAGCGAAAGAAGCTAAGTGGCTGCAGCAGTTGTTTGCAGAGTTGAAGGAACCGCAGCCAAAGTTATTAATGTGGAGTGATAGTCAGAGTTGCATTGCTTTAGTTAAGAACCCAGTTTATCACAAGAGGACAAAGCATATAGATTTGAAGTATCATTTCATTCGTGAGTTAGTGACCAAGAAGGAGATTGAGCTGAAATATGTTCATACGACTGAGCAGGCAGCTGATATGATGACTAAGGCAGGGACAGGACCAATGATTGGTAGATGTTGCAGACTTGTAGGTTTGATGAGTGCTTGAGTTGATCAACCCTTGCATCAAGAGGGGGAATTGTGATGATGATGATGCTACGGGTTGTACGGACTGTTGTACGGAAGCTGTACGGATATATGTACGGACAGGTGTACGGATACTGTACGGAATATGTACGGGCGAAAGAGAGACTGCGCATGTGAGAGAGTTCAGGAAGGTCTGTGCAGGAAGAGAAGTGTCAGGCGGAGGAGAAGCGTCTGGCGAAGCGTCGCAAATGTATGGTGCTCAAGAAGGAGGATTCAGAAAGGAGAATTCTGGAAGCTTCGACATTGGGTTGAAAAGAAGCGCTGCGCAGATGTAGAACACAGTGAAGAGAGAACAGGAAGAGAGAAGAGAGGATGAAGTGATCTGTAATGAGGCCTCATATGAAATAAAGAAGTGTTTATGAGTTGTGTGTTGATCTTGTGAGAACATGTGTTTTGTATGTCAAGCTTGAATGTGTTCTCTTCTGTCACATGGCGGAGAGGCCCGACACAAAAACCAAGGGACTAATAAGTACAGAGAGGAAAGGACAGGGAGGCAGAGAACGGCGAAGAGAAGTCGAATAACGGGGACAGGGAGAGACTAGGATCTTGAAAGTTCGTGCGAAAGGGTAGAGGAAGTGGTAGACGGTAAAGTACCACTTAATTATGGCTTGCATTCCTGCTCTTTGACGGGTCGGTGCAGGATGGGACAGAGGCCATGGCTGGCGCTTTTCCTCGCGCTCTGCGGCGCCGCATACTTCGGTGGCATGCACGCACATGCGCACCGCCGGCCATCCAACAAGCCTGCTCACCCGACCCGCTTCTCTCCCTCCCTGGAGGGAGAGGGGCTTCAGAGGGAGAGCGCACTCACACAGCAGGTGCTCCTCTTGCGGCTTTGCGTCAATAGAGTAGTGATCCACAAAGGTGTTCCATTTTTGTTAATTCTTCGATGCCGAGTAGCTTTTTGTTGCTAGAAGGGTGAGGCCTCAATTCATTCCGCCTAATGTGAGGAGGGTACGCTGTGCAGGCAATCCATGGCGGAGGCGGTTTGGCGATCTTTGACGCGTCGGGTGTGGAGTTGGAAGTGGCGACCGCCACGGCCTTTGCGCACTTGGGCGTGTTCGCGGAGCCCCACAAACCCACCGCCTTCTGTGAGCGCTCTCACCTTGGACCCTCCTCCTCCCCATCTTCATAAAAACTTGAGCTTTCCTCCATATGGGCACATGCTGAGTAAGGGCTCCCTTCTCCTTCGCTTTTGGACCCCACAGCGTTCAGCCTCTTCAAGCAAAACCGCAACATTTCAGAGGGGTGGCTCCTCCACGCCGAGGGGCCCAAGGGACAACAAATTTTTGGGCGCCAAGGAAACATCACGTTCTACGAGCCCGGTCAGCAGCATCTCAAAGTTTCCGCCTGCCCGATCTCCGCCGACTCCTCTGAAGACTGCTCGACGGGCGCAAGCACGGCGGTGGGTAGAACCTACTTCCCAAAGAATTCCCACAAGGGGTTGGGTTCTCGAGACTCTTTGAGTGCTGGAGAACACGCTTCTTGTCCTTGTTAACGCGATTTTGGACCATTCGATATTCCTACGACTATTTGTTTTGTTTTCATGTTTTCCACCCTATTGGCAGACCTTCCTCGTGCCTGTGCGTGTCAACTACGTCCGCAGGAGCATACTCTCCCTTGACAAAGCCGAGTTGGAGAAATACTTTTCGGCCATCAAAGTGATGCGGAACCACACCACAGAAGGAGGCCAGGCCATATTTGGCCCGAGGTATTGCCCTTTCAGGCGTACCATCCCGCCCCTCCCTCCCTCCCTTCCTTTTTTTCCACGATTTTCCTTCCCTATTTTTGCACCCCTGTCCCCCATCAGTCCATATCTATCCGTTCTCGGTTGATCTCCTTCCCCCTTCCTGCTCGCCCACAGCGGCTCCTTCATGGGACTTTCTCTAAGGAAAATTGTCATTTGGAGAAGCGCCACTCTAACACAATGCCGCTCCACGCGCTGTTTCCGCGCAGGTTCTACAGCTACATGGAGATGGCGGCACTCCACACCGCGGCCGTGTGGGTGAAGGCATCAGAGTGCGATTTCGGCCATCACGGGCCCGCCTTCGTCACCTTCCACCGCGCTTTTCTGCGCATGTTCGAGCTCTCACTCCAGGTGCATTGCTCTCCCAATCATGGGGCCCTTTCGACATGCCTGCTTTACATAACAATAAATCATGATGCTTCAAATTTTAGGTAGTGTATCTGTGTTGTTTGCGCGGGTGATTCTAACGTTACCTTCATGTGGTGGGGCAGTCCATAGATCCCAGCCTCGCTATGCCGTATTGGGATTACTTGAATGAGAAGGATCCACTGCAAAGCTTTTTCTTTTCAGACGACTATTACGGAAACTACACAGGGGACCCCCTGAATGACTTTCAAGGTAACATCGACAGGTTTTTTCCTTTTTGTTATTGGGTTGTTTTGTGTACGTTGCTTCATGTAACATAAGTTTTTTTACTATAGCAGTGCTTTGACGGTTCCGATTTCATCACTTCTCTCTCCATGCAGTCGAGCTATTTTTGCTTTATTTTTATTTTTTTGCATTCATTTTGCTTCGTGGATCGCATCTCCATGGTTGCAGTTGTTACGGGTCAGTTCGCGAACTGGACAGTACCATCAGGCACGGAAGCATTGGCGCTCTCAAAGTTGACGTGGGGAAGGCTGGGCCCAAGCAATACAACAAATGCCTATGGCTTTTTTCGAGGGTCAGTTCACATGCCTTGCCCAACTCCGTCAGTCGACATTGACTCCGTCTTTCCCATGCAAGCTTCTGCAATTTGGAAACTAAAGCCTGTCCCCGTTTTACCCTTATCGTGATCATGTGCGCTTATTGCGTTGCAGACCTGATAATGTGAACAAGGCTCCTTTCATCACACGATACGGCACTCGATCCTCGCCGATTCCACCAAACATTACAACCTGGGAAACTTGTGCACAGAAGAATGTGTTCGGCGACTATATTCACTGCTTAGATACTTCCAGTAAGCAGCACTGAACTCCACACTTTTTCAGTCGAAGGATCGCATAATTTCCGCCATTTGACGCGCAGCAGTTTCTGTAAAGACTTGGTTTTTGTTTGTTGTCTGGAGGAGCATTGCCACTTTTGGATAGTAACTGGTGGAGCTCTTCACTGTGCAGACACGCATCCTTTCTATCATGCATGCATAGGTGGCTCTTACGGTGTTCCCAAGTTCGAAGAGGTCGTCGGCGAGCTGAACTGCTCCGCTTTCGCAACTCTCGACGATTGCAAGACCGCCTTTACTTCGGCCGTAGCGGCCGGCGGGTCGTATCGGAGTCAGGGCGTGAGAGAGGGATGCATTGTATGCGACAAACGCTGCACTTTGGATCAACCGTTGCAGGACTGCGGCTGTCGATGTGACATTGTGAGCACTTTTTCCAGACGACAGGAAATCATGCAAGAAATGCACATTCTTCTTTTCCTTAGAGTGCAATGCACATGTTTGTTGATAACTGCTCGGATGCGAGAGGGTTAGATCATTATGCGACAAATAGAGTAGCTGCATGCACATCTCGAACTAGTCCTTTCAACTTTTAAGGTGAAGGTATCATGCCGAAAATTATGCAGCCAAAAAGCACATATTCCAGAATGAGAAGTGCAACTGTAAGCTACCATTGAACCATAAGAATGGGTCGACCTCATCACTTCTACTGTGGGTGAATAGTTTGGCTTGAATGCTGAATTGAGGACTCCAATCTTCCTCGGTAAGTCTCCTACAAACGTCCCTGAAGTTGTTCGTCTCGCGTGTTCAGGAAACGCCGATGTGCTTGCCTGAGAACGCCATCATCCGGTTGGCCCGTAAGTTGAATCTGGAGGTGACCGATGCTCTCACCGAGCACTGGGAGTTCGCACTCTACGGCATGTGCAGCGTTACGAGAACCGTGGGAGACTACCTCGGTAGGCTCTTCTTCTCTTCTCCCTTTTCGAGTTCTCGTGAGGGCTGTACGGAGAGGGGAGAGCAAGGACAAGGGGGCGAAATGGACGACGGAGATAGAAGAGGGTGTGGAGGGAGGGAGGGAGGAGGAGACGGGCAATGAGGGACAAGTGAGAGCGGGGTAGAGAGAAAGAGAGGGGGTGGAGAGGGATTGGGAGGGTGAGCTAGAGTTAGGAAGAAGAAGAAGACTAGACAAAGAGAGGTGGACAGAGAAGGAGAATGTCTTAACCCGCAACCTTATTTCGTTTGTGGCTGTGTGAATTGTTCGATGTGTTGTTCAACAATGCAGACAACGCTGTGGCTGCCCTTGATCCGGTGTTCTATCCCATCCACACCAACATCGACCGCCTCATTGTCTCGTGGCGCCTGCGCTTCCCCGACAGGCCCTGGAACGAGACGGGCTTCACATTTCCCAGCCTCGACCCGCGAGTGTACCCCGACTTTGGGAGCATGACCAACATTTTGGAGGCGGGCCGAGTCCATCCCGGCGTGGTGTGGCCCGGAAACGGCAACCCTTCAGGCGCGTGCGCTGGTCACGGCCTGTACGATGAGATCGCGGATGGAAGCTTCATGAATGTCTTCAGGTCCCTCCCTGCGGACCAACCGCACACGAACTTGGATGTGTTGGAGACTATCGACATGGAGCTCGCACACCCGCACTCAGCGGACTACATATACGATCGATACGAACTGCAGGAATCTTAGTGGTCAGAATGCCGTCGAAGGGTGCCGGTCCTCTCCGTGGCAGAACATTTGTACATACATGTTGTACATTGGAGTTAGGGCAACGCACGCTAGCAGGTCTTGTTGCAAATAAGACATTCTTATATTGTCGGATATATTTTTTGGTCTGCTAGCTTGTAATAGATCTTGTATTTTGCATCCAGGTGCCTTACACCTAGCGGCCTTTGCTAGACCTATGCTGCCACTCACTTTCATCGCCTAGCTCTCGCCGCATTGGCAAACTTAGGACATTCATTGAATAGACACTTTTCTTTTGTGTCATTTGTTTTTTCCATTCTTATTGTGTGCATGCAATGTCCACTCCTACTTTAATAGGTCTTAGTAGCAGATTTTTTAAAATGTAAATTTCCGAATGGGGGAATTTTCGTACATGTTTTCCGTGCGATTCTATGTCTGGCTGTACGGATCAATACATTAGGGGGGGTCAGACCTTGACCATCGCCAAACCAATTTCGTAAGCCCGTCGGGCCTATTCCGCCGTGTACGGCAGGCCTTTTTCGCAAAAAGTGGCCGTTCGGCAGGTTCGGGCGCCGCGAATTCAAGAAAATAATTATTTTACCTTTGTATCTCCGAGCCAGGTCTGACCCCCCCCTTTTCGCCCCGCCGCGCTCCCTCCGCCGCCCGCCGCCCGCCGCCCTCCGTTTGCCCGCCGCCCTCCGTTTTGCCGCCACGCGCCCTTCACACGTGCGAGAGGCGCTCGCCAAACCGCCTCCGCCATGGATTGCCTGCACAGCGTACCCTCCTCACATAAGGTGGAATGTGTTGGGTACAATAAGGGTATAGCCTAGAATTGTACGCTGTACGGTCCTTAGCCTTTTGTCGGCGGTCCTTAGGAGATTTGGTCACAGTCTGAACAAGGCGCTAGGGCGCTGTTCTTGGTGGGAACACGGGAAGTCTGAGTAAGACACGTGGAGGGCGGCGATAGGCCGCGCCACCACAGGAGTCTACTTAGAATTGATAAGTATAGTTTGGACACGTGGCGCGCAGCGATAGGCTGCGTGTCAGCTTTGTATTGCTTATTGCTTTAGTGGACGACCGTACGAAATGTCCGGAGCTTACGAGACGCATGGATGTACGGACGACCAACACAGGCGCTGGAGAAGCGCGCGCGTGGATGCTGTAGCGTAACGGAGCTGCGTTCGGCGGATCCGCGTCCGTTCAGTTGTACTTGACGTATGCCTCTTCCGTGTCACGGATCAACGGAATCCAGGAGCTGCCAACGGAGATTGAGAGAAGGCGGCGCCATGCGTTGGCGGCCCACGGAACAGCACACCATCCAGCAAGGCGCACTCGGGAACACCGCCTAAGGCCGCCGAT
>CM074815.1:1061346-1083516 GCA_037447605.1 Zygnema circumcarinatum
ACGCTAAGGCGTGCTTCATGTACTGTATGCGGTTTTCCACGATACGATACGGTACGATGCGGTGCGATATTTCAGAAAACGATACGATACGATACGCTATGATACGGTACGTACGGACATACATGAACTCTAACATAATTCCGCTCGCCTATTGGTAACACGGACCTTATATTTGCCAAATACAATATTTTCGCCCGATTTTTGCCAAATGTAGGTGGAAAATATGACGGGGTCCTACTGCATGTAAGGATGGAGCGTGGACGTACGGACGGCGCGCGATGGTACGGCCGAAGCAGAATTGTACCAACTATAAGGAAAAGTACAGACGTGGAGATCTCTGGCGTGAGAGGCGGATTTGCACGATGCGACATGATTGGTCGCTTCAGCGCACAGGTCGCGGCAATCTGTGTGCGTGACGTGACGAAGGGTTTGGCAATGTCGGTGGAGTGATATGAAATGTAGGTGACGAATGAGGGTGCGCCACGTAGACCTTTATTTGGCCTCCAGTTCTGACGAGGTAACCTGAGAAAGGGACCAAGGTCAGGGTTTGCAGGGCGGCGGAGCTGTACGGCTGGCATAGGCATAGGTCGGTGCTATGCTAAATTTACGGGGTCTTGCATGGCTGGCTGTTGAACGGTCCGCTGGCTGTTGAATGCATACACTTGCTAGTGCGGCTGTGACGTGACATCGGGTGGTCACGTCACGCTGGCCGCCATTGTATAAGAGGGAGCAAGCTTGGCTCCCTTACTCACTCACTCACTCTCTCTTTATGTTATGCTGCTCGACCTTTTTGTTTAGGAAGATTATGCGAAGGTGGAGGCTTAGAGGAGTCCGGCCTTGTGTAGAAAGGTCGTGAAGGAACTATCTCTCATCATGCTAAGCTTTAGCAATGGAGTTAGGTGGTTTGTCCCTCTTGTGTTGAGGTAGAGGAGATCTTGGAGGCATGAAGTGCTTGTAAAGGTGCAAGGGGGACTCTAGGAAAGATAAATACATGCCCGAATGAAACTCAAAACTTTCCTCCACTTCCTTGGGCCACACACCGCTCCCCTTGCGACGTGCCCTCTCATCCACCCCTCGCCAGGTTCGCACAGTGGAAACTAAACGCGCCACCTACAAGGACACTTCTTCATCTCCTTCATGGTCTCGGCTCCTTCAGACTCCACGCTTCTCCAATGGTCTCCTCGTTGTTGATGTATAGGTACATCAGGATGTTGGTACTTAGTTCCTCGCATGAGTGTTGTCCATGAGAACAATGTTGTGTTGGGACAATGTCATGCATGGATGGTCATGTTTGGTATAGGACCGAACATGGGGGAGTGCCCGTACAGTGGGGGGTCCTCATACTTTCCACCCTTTACAATGCGCTCCCAAGAAATTCGCCCCGATTTTGCCGAAACCACCTTTTTGTACGGTAACTCAATGTTAGCCGTACTGTTCGTACTGTCCGTAGTATTTGTACTAGCCGTACGAGTTGTAGAATCGTCCCACAGGTGCTGCCGTAAGAGGCGCACGCTCCTCTCCTCGTCTGCTCCATATACCATCCACATCAACCATCTACACGGCAAGCATATTGACTTTAAGAGGTGTTTTGGTATTGAGCGTCTTCCAAGTCGCACAAGGCACCCGTTTTGGTTCATTGCCGTGGAAGCCCGTCAACCCCCAGCCCAATATTAACTCACTCATTTATTTCATCATGGGTGTGCTCTTCCATTATTGATAATTATAGCATCATCAATGAGACGAACAACGCGAAGAGCGGAAAACTACGTGTATGCGATACGATACGACACGGTACGATAGATACGGCTTGATACGGTACGATACGATACGATATTGGACGATACGATACGGCATAGGAAGATAGATATTGAACGATATGGTACGACACGATACGATATTAGACGATACGATACGTACGGACAAACATGAACTCTAACATGGTACCGAAAGCCTATTGGTAACACGAACCTTATATTTGCAAAATCAATATTTTCGCCCCTTTTTGGCCAATACCATGGCGAAAATATGACGACCCCCCACTGTATCGTTAGGGCACGGTACGGTAGGTCTAGGGAAAGTCTAGAGTCAAAGGGTTACGGCTTAGGCTTTGACCGTACCAAAGGGGGTGCGCGGAATGCGCTTTGGTTGAATGGAGCGCGGCCGTACGGACGGCGCGTGACTGTACGGACAAAGCGGAAATGTACGGACTATGTGATTTTGGACGCAAGAGGCGGATTTGCGTGAAGCGACATGATTGGTCGCGACAGCACGCAAATCGCAGCGTGATCTCCAAGCGTGACATGACGAATGATTGGTACAGTATGTATTTTAGAGGTACGGACGTTGGTCGGTGCTGAGATGTCGGCGCGACGAATCAGCATGAGGAGGCGCTGAGCAACGTCTACATCTGGAGGATAGTGGCGAATCGGAAGGCGCCACGTGTCAGGTCTAACCTGTATGGGGACAGGCTTGCTTCATCGTACGACTCAGGAGCGTGCGCACGGAGGCGAGACCGGCCGAGCGGCCGATGCTGATCGTACGGCCACGGAGGCGAGACCGACCAAGGGACCGATGCGGATCGTGCGGTCGGGAGTCTGCCAGTCAACATTGCTCTGAGGAATCTTTTCTAGAGTGTGGAGTCTTGAAATGTTGTGGCGGCAAGGAGTCGGCGGAGCGTACCTCGAGGAGTACTGGAGTTAGTCTTTGTTAGGACGGCGGGATGTATAGCCGGCGGTGGAGTGCATGGCCACCTGGGTTAGTGCGGTGGTGTTGGTACGTTGCCAGGCTAAGATGTACTTTGCATAGCAAGACACGAAGTAGTTTAAGGTTGTTTGAATTAAGGTTGTTGCATGCATGGTCCCGGCGTGTGTGACGTGACATTGTCACGTCACAACCTCATACTATATATTGAGTAGATGAGTAAGATAGTAACCTTCTTGATGAGCATTGCAAAGCTATGGTAGTTTCTACGGCAGTTAGAGGCATGGCTTTGGCAAGAGGAGGTGGACCTTTGTGAGGAGTCTCCGTGTGTGGAGAGCTGTCTCACGTGAAGGTGGAGTTATCATGTGTGGAAAGCTTGGCTAGGCTTATGGGGGCTTGAGCTGGAGAGCTTGTCATGATAAAGAAGTTTTAGGCTGGGAGCTTTCTCCTTCGTTTTTCTATTCCGCCTCTTGTGTGTTGTGTATGCACTTGAGTGAAAAATGAATGAGAGTGCTGTGGGCACATGGAGAGAAGCTTCCATGGAGAGTGAAGAGGGAGAAAGAATTAGAGATGAATTTACTTCTCAACCTTCTACCCCACACTCACACTCGTGTGGAGCGACACACCGCCCATACAATGGTCGCCTCCAACTCATCCGCCACGCCAATCCAACACAACGTCCCGAAAATGGTATTGAACTCACGATGAACACAAGGACTACATGCACACATTATTTGTCTAGATACAGACCTTTTTTCGCCGGGCAGATTTTAAAATAGACAAAAAATGCTTTTTTCGCACCTTTTTGGAATCGATACAAAATCTGTTTCCGTCGGGCAGATTTTACCCCTGTTTATTATTTTGAGAGAAAAAAATATCGGCCTGCCCGAATTCGCTCGGAGCGCAAGATCCGTCCGCCCCGAGATCGTTCGCGGGTGTGCGTCCTTCACAAGTGCAGTGAATCGCAGCCGTCGATTCTACCACAGATCGCATCACGGCAGATCACCGTTCGATCTGCAGCTATGGCACGCGCCCACGTGTCCCGCAAAAGCTGGCTCAAAATCGGTCCGTACATAAGTCGTACTGTATGTTCACAGCCTTGATGAAAGGTGAAATACCGTACATAGCCTAGACCAATCACAATTTTACCACGCTCTACAAAATAGTACGTGACAGATGGTGATTGGCTGTGAGTTGACAAAACTCAACTTGACTTGCCGCCGCAAGCTTGACCGGTCCAGCTCATAATTTTGCGGAGATCTCGGGCTTTCGCGGGACACGTAGGCCCGTGCCAGTCGCTGGGACCGAGCCCAGATTGAATGGTGATCTGCCGAAGTGCGATCTGCAGAGATTTATCGCATGTGTAAAGGACGCACACCCACGAACGATCTCGTGGCGGACGGATCTTGCGCTCCGAGCGGATTCGGGCAGCCAATATTTTTTCCTCTCAAAAAAAAAATTCAGGGACGCGGGATATTCAAAATGGGGTGACGGGGTATCATTTTCCATAATTTATCCATGTCGAGTCGATGTTCGAGGCTGCACGTACGGCAACCGCGATAGATGGAAAAGTTCGGGGTCAAGTCGGCCAGGTCGGACGGACGGGATGGCGTACGGGTGTAAGGCAAAACTCTACTTAGGGAAACAAGTACGAGCACAGACAGATGGGGACGTTTCCTTCCATGCCTTTCCAATGCATATGAGGACAGGAATTGGCGTTAAAGTGGAGCAAAGTGTGGACAAGCGGACGAGTGTTCGGGGGCTTGGACTGCGCCAACCCATATACACATCGCACAGCCCCGAGCCATCCCAGTCAGAGTTAAGCTTTGCTTCTTGGCCCAGCCCTAGGCAGCGGTAGTGACCAAAATGACCCAAGGTCACTTTGTTCGGTGAGACGAAATGAACTCCTCTATCCGCGCCTTCAGCTCCGCATTCGGCTTCAGCATCTCCGGTGTGCAGTGGGCTCGGCTGAAAGGGTCTTTCTGGAAGTATCCACAAAAACGCCCACAAGACCGGAAGTTTGAATCTCATCTCTCTCTCGCCATCTCTCTCCTTCTCCTCCATACAGAGAGGATCTGAGGCTGCAAAAGGTGAGGGAGAAAGAGCCTCTTACTGGATCACTGAGAAGGTGCCTCAAAATAACTCCGCGGTCGACTGTGTTGCCAGATGGCAGCACCACGGGGTCCCGCATTATAGTGCACTGAAAGAAAGCAGAGAAGTCAAACATCCACCAATGTGATACGTGAGACAAAAGAAAAAAATACAGAAAGAGAAGGGAACAAAACAGTGGAGCTGAGCAACCATTGAGGTCGACGAAGTTCACCACATGGAGAAAACCACAGGAATTACTCTCACCTGAATTGGGTCCAAAAACTCATCCGGAATATCCCCCAGCTGCGACTCTATGTCCATGGCCTCCACGGCTGCCTCCTTGGCCCTCTCCCCGAGTCTTTCAAATTCGCGAATACTCTGCTCCTCCAGCAATCGATGTGTGCGTACGACACCAGCTGCTTCCGGAAACGCCTGCATTTAAAAGAAAGCCCTACGATGAGAACACAAACCTGAAGGGAGAAAGAAATTGGCAACGAAAGACGAAAAAAAGGGAGAGGGGGGGAGGAGGAGAATTCATGCAAACAACACACAAAACACAATATTCAAAGTGGAAATCACGGCCTTCAAGAGCAGTAAAAAAACGAAGAAAGAAGGAAGCGGACCTCCCCTCGATATGATCGTCCATCTGCTGAAATTGCTTTAGCAAAGTGCCCTTGCGAGTCTCCCCTCGCCAGATGCACATATATCTCCACTATCTGTTCACCCACACGAGAAGTCCCTGTGAGATGCTTATCGGGAAATGAAAGATAATCGCCACACTTCACCCTCATGCCTCATCAACCGAAAACCGTAAACTACGAGAAAAAGTCTCCCCTTCAGACATTCCAGATGTAGTTCAGCTCTAACGTTATGGCATGCGTAGCTGCATCCCTCGCCACTGTCTTGACATTATCACATTACAGCCGTTCATGGGCTACAGAACTTCACGCCAAGAGAATGTCACTAGCCCATTCTTTTCCCTACCCGAGCCTCTTTCCTCCCTGACATTCATTGGAAGCCTCCTCACCTGTGAGAGAAGCTCCTTAGGCCTGAAGTCGTACTTTTCCGGATTCAAGACCCGAAGATCTTTGCGTTTGGGGCCAACTAACTGCAGTAGAAAGTAGTTCAGCATGCCTGCAATTCTCTCCACCTGCACCCTCCCAGATTCTTCTTATATGACCTGAAAATCATCGTGAATCCTAGAAACTGAAGCTGCAACGACGCTAGCACAGACTCAGGTATATAGCATTTCCCTGCAGATTATTCAAGCCAAGGAAACGAAAGGGGACAAAGAAACCCAAACCCAAACCCTTTTAGAGTTCAGAGTCGTCGATAATCTGGTACGTTATGGACATTGAGTCTGAAATCTCTATGTCCAGCTGTCGCAAAAGTAAAACCAGCATACCATTTCTGGAAGCAAAAATGGCTCCACGATCTTATCAGTGGTGTACTGCAGCATGCGCACATCTGCATTGGCGAGCTGCATGTCGTATTTAACAATCTGAATCCAAGAAACCCACCCTCGTTCCACGTGTTTGAAGTAAGAGGCAAAGTTCACTTCCGCAATTTGCTGAAGGGAATTAACCTTCTCTGTCAACGTCTACACTTTCCACAGCTCGTCTCGTAAAACTTGATGAAATGAACACAACGGTCGACTAGCCGAGTCTCGTTGCAGCTTCTCCTTTCAACCCAGAGCAACGATACTCTCTCTCTCTCTCTCCCTCTCTCTCTCTCTCTCTCTGTCTCTCTCTCTCTCTCTCTCGCTCTCTCTCTTGCTCTCTCTCTCTCTCGCTCTCTCTCACTCTCTCTCTCTTTCACAATTCCCTTCTTTTCTCTTTCAAAAGGGAGTCCTGTAAACGAGGATATGTGAGCCGCTCACCGACTCGTCCCTTCTGAACTGCTCCTCCCTCGTGCGCCGCTCCTCCGCCGGCAGGCGAAGCCACTGCGCAGAGTCCGCCATAAGGGCCTCCTCCGTCCTCAGCTTCGGAATCTTCTCCAGACTGTCGTCGAGCAGGTAGATGCTGTCGTTTATTAGCAGACTCACGAATTTGAGGTAGAACCCTTGGACTTCCACTACTGCCATCTGCAAACCCTCAGAGGGTGGATTTCAGTCAGTGTTCGTGTCAATAAAGGACATGTGACAAAAGGGAAATCTGGGTTTTTCGAAGATTGTTGAAGGTGATGGCAGGGTGATCAGACAGGCGTTTGTATTTGTAGGTTGCGTGAAGCTACTGTTTTCTTTCATTCTTTACTTGGGCAAGAAGTGAAAGTGACAGGTTTCCGCACCCTTATCCAGGCAGCCTGGTGGCTAGGCACCCCCCAGAGATACTCCAGCAGTTCTGCTATACGGAAACGGATCGTGAACTTCTCGTAAAACTGCAGAGCCCAAACCATGCCACTCATAAAACGCCAACAAAATCAAAATCGAATTCCCCTTACTGTCATACAAATACACAAAGGGAGAACGAGAGAGCGAGCGAGCGAACGAACGAAAGAGCCAGAGGGAGACAGAGAGAGACAGAGAGAGCACGAGAGAGAAAGGGAGAGGGAGAGCGAGAGAGAGAGCTCACAGCATTGTGACCCCCGGTGAATTCGATGTCGACATAGAGCTTCAAGAGGTTGGGTGTGAGGTGTGCCATAGCCAAGGGGTGTCCCTCGAACAGCGACGCCATCTGACTGGCAAGGACTGAATTTGCACTGCATCCTCCATGCCAGTAAGTCACTCAATAAAGAATCAGTATCCAGCTCTGAAACCCACTCAAAGGGCACTTGAAACAACCTTGTTTTCAAGGTGGGAAGAGGAGGGAGAGCAGAACAACCAGTGGCTGGGCATCCAATGTTGCAGGAGTTCCACCATTTTGGCTCGAAGGTATGGGTTCTTAATGTGAAGCGGACTTCCCATAAACATCACTATGAAGCTCATGAACTCATCCTGCATCCCCATCACCAGAAGAGCCTGCTGAGTGACGTTCCTCACCCCCTAAGAGTTTGAGACATTAACGATCTCATAAATCTACCCGTGGAAATGGAAATGAGTAGAGTCATCGTATAAGCTACAGTGCAGGGAGAAAAATCCTATTCTATTATTCAACGCTTTTCAGAGCAAGTGGTAAAATGTACCAGGCGGACCCCATCCAATGCATGGGGTGTTCTGCAGGCCATTAGGAGAGACTCAATCGCATCCTCCACAAAGTGTTCCGGCATGGCTGCAAACTCCATGGGGCAGGGTACGGGCACAGGGACTTGGAATCCGCCCACAAGGCGGACAAGCCAAAGCAGCATGAGCTGGTAGAAGTTCACTGCGAGCTGCAGGTAATCCACATCCTGCCACTCCAAGAATACTCTTCAGAGTGGTTGACTCAGAGATCAAAACAGTTTAGGACATAGATACTTGCATTTATTTATATAAGTACATGGAATGGTTTTTTTTAAAACCTTTTTTCTTTTACTTCTTTAGCTGTTAAAGCCCTGCATGGGAGGGATTGGATAGGAGGGAGGGGAGCTATAGAGATACTGGCAATACCTGGAGAGTAATCAAGTCCTCAGTACAAGAGTATAGCTACAATTCAAGTTATGAAGCTGCATGTGCCTTGATTCAATGGTGAAGCTGTGTGCTGTGAGCTGCGTGTGGGGTGTATCATACCCAGCAAATGATGCCTTTTTTTGTCTTAGCAAATCTGATGCTACAAAAAAAATTACAACAAAATATGCCACAAAAAAAAGCCTGCATTTGACAATCTACACAATAACAATGTGGGACTACACTACTTTCCACCATGCATCACCCCAAACGGCTCAAACACACTCGAAGCCGTTCAGAAACCCTTTCGGCTATAGAAGAATTAGAAAACCTACCCTTAACGCTGATTCAAAGCACAATCGAACCTCCTTCATTTGGTCAAGCTCAACCTTCTTTCTCGCTATCTCCTCTTCCAACTCTGGAGGGGCCCCCGGCCCTCGCAGACGTTCCAATGCAGCTATTGCCTCCTGATCGTCACGACCATATCTCTGCTCGCCCCTTCAACCGGAGAGGCAGCCTGTTAGCCAAGAACTGCTGCTGTATAGCCAGATTCTTAGCCAAGACTGTTCTCCCCTCTGACTTGAGCAGCAAATCTTACCGTGACTATGGTGTGCAGATCATGGTATACTTTCAGGAGGCCCAAGTTGAGAGCCCGAGCCGTCATAAAGAAGCATTTGCAAATGAAGTGGTAGTTTTCAGGAGATTTTGCCGGGGATGCTGGAAAGGGCGAGGACGATGAACCCGCAGAGGAAGATGAAGGAACACTTGAAGGGGATGGACCGAAGGGATTGGCTGCAGCGGGAGAGGATGAGTGCTCACGCAGTCTGAGCTCCTCCTGCTCTCTGTGTGCTTGCGTTTGGGTGAAGGTCTGCTGCCGAGCCAAATTGCGTTTATCGACCCACGAAGCAATCTCTTCTGAAGTGGCATAGAGGGCGGTTAACTGACTGCAATACCAGAGTTTTTCGCGTGAGCTTAAAGGAATGTATCCCAACAAGGAAACAACCTGGAGGTTCCTTAAAATCCGTTTGACATAGTCATTACAAAACACTATCCTCTGAATTACGCTTTGTTTGTTGCAAAAAAGACTAATTACAATAAGTGCGTGAGTCTTGTTCTAAAACTCATTGCGAAAACAACATTTGTCTTTTCACATCAGATAACGGCACTCTCACGGAGTAGTGGTTTGCGGTAAAGTGACTTGGGCTGAATAATTCTAGCAGATTACCCTTCCTGTACCGCCATGCTATTCAGATTGACCACACTTTTTGCAGCTTATAACCATATTCAAATTACGTCACTCCTCTTAAGCAAGAATACCTGAAGTCCAAGGGACCGCCTTTGTTCAGCACATAAGTGGGATCGATCTTGTCCAGTTTGTTGGAAGAGGGATCCAAGAATGGAGCACACAACTTCAGCATAATGACACTAAGGTTGAAGAAGCAACCGTTACTAGCCATCCGCATGTGGTCCATCTGCAATCACAGCAGATTCCCATGATCAGCTCGAAAAGCCACTTTAAGGGTAATACCCGCACTCTACAACCGTTAACCACAACTCATCTGAACTGCCATCATACACCACTTCGAACCAAACGGATGCCTAGATATACTAGAAGTCAACATTTTGGACCTCCTTGTGCAGTTAACAACGAGATAGGCAGGCCTCTGTATTGTTCATGCCTGCATTTGGCTTCGACCGGAATTGAGGCTTATAAGTGAGGCCAGATACTGTAGAGCAGCTTCGCGTGTGTCAGCCTGACGCAGAAGAATTTGCAAAATTTCGTGCAGACCATCCCACAGTTGATGTGACATTGACCGCAGAGTGGCGAAGGAGGAGTTGATGTCAGCAGGGCGACGTTCAAAGGGTTTGGAAAAGCATTGCTGTCTGCACAAACAACAGGCAGAAAGGCTGTGATGACAAAGAGCAGAAACATACTCTTCCAAATTGAACCGACGGGGTGCCGTATGTCGACTTCACTCGACTAACTTACACCATGCTCTGTAACTAGGCTAGGCTTTATTCAGCGTACCTGATGTTGGGTTCTCCGTTGCCAAAAACTGGGTCTGGGATTTGACTAATATGTAGGAACGGCCCAAGCAAACTGGATGTTTCGAGTTGACGACCCGAAGTCACGGAAGGATTCCATTTTGGATGCTTCACTAAGATGCGAGCGAGGGCAGGATACTTCACGAGTTGAGCCAACGAACGGAGATACGGCTGGAAGCTTCCCAGCAGCGACATATGTTTGACCTTGCTGCACAACTCCTGCACCTCCTACCCCTCCGGCAGCAGCCGTTAGCCTGCTCTTCTCCTGAAATTCACCAAGCTCAATGTGCTTCCTTTATCTAAATTTATCTTATCTTCCTTTGTTTATTAGTCACCTAAAGGCCCAAATGTCCATGGATCTAAGCCCAGAAACTAAAACTAAGTCAAGGTCATTTAATGCACATAACACATTCGCTGCAGAAATAGGGAAATGCTATCGGGGTTAATCTATTTGGAAGCAGCCTTTATGAGAGACAAGTTTCCCATGGACATAGAACTAAAGTCCTAAACGCCTAAAACCCTAAAGCCCTTAAACCCTCAAATTCGCTGTTCTGGTTTGCCGAATGCTTGTTCATGCGAGACACTGAATTGCAAATTTGGAATTGATACTCTACGGTTGGCTCACAATTACTTTACCCTCTCACCAGTACTAAACCACACTATGTTTTGCATGTGAGTTAAGCGACTAGGATAACACTAACCCATCTCTATGCTTCGTTTCAGGACTGATCATGAACCAACAGTCTTGTTGGAATGGTTAGGAACCTGGATGCTAAGTAAGATGCTCAGACGGAAATACATTGTAGGAATTCCATGCATTGGGCCGACAGAAGGTAGAATGCATTGCATCACCACCAATACAAATAATTTAGAAGAGCTAGTTCAGAAGGGCTTACAGCAAACAGAGGCCAAAAAATTTCCTCTAAGCCTTCGCCTTCAAAGCGTGACACCATATCGTCCATGAAGCCGGAGGGCAGCGACTGTGCAGAAGAGCTGCTCGAGCTGCCTAGAGCCAAACCAGGCTCAAACGACGGTGCACCGACAGAAAGGGAACAAAACTGTGATACAAGTGAGGTTGCATTCGAGTTCACAGGAGGCTGTGGGAACATATCAGCATACTGCAGCATCAGGCCTGCATACGATACGATCAATTGCTTCGCACGCTGCATCCAAAAGACGGGGGCAAAGGCCACAATTGCACAAGTTGTTATGTCAGACGGTTGCTGAACTTCAGCAACTTCTCATGTGGAATTGCTTTGACTCGTGCTGCACGACTGAAGGAAGGAAACTGAGATTTCCACCACCGACAGACATGGCGAAGTGTTTCTGAGCAGCAGCATTGTGAAGAGAAGATAGCTTTATTAAACCACACAGTCTTGTATGATATTCTTCTTTACAGGTAAACCTCCCGATGCACGGGAAACATCTACAAACGTAAGCTCGGACGGAGCAATCATTAAATTTTCCAATTCCCTGCTTTAGAGTTATTATCAAGTGCTCTAAACTAGAAAGCAGGATATCTACAGATTCGTCTCATCGTCTGCTAGTGCTTCTTCTACCTCTTGTCATATCAAAATCAAAAGTAATGATACGATACCATGAAAGACAAGTTTGATCATCTCCCAGCTATCAAAAATGACTCAGAAAGTTTCTAGGCAAAACACTAACTTTGAATGGCTGAACTTACCTGGAGCGCGGCCGATATGCTTATTCTCTTGTTGTCATCTTTAATGCCTGAGACTTTACGCTGCTCCTCTAGCGCCCTTCGATACGAGTTTATCAGATAGATTAAGGGAGGGTCTGGACATGGATAAAGCGTAGAGAGCCTGTCCATAATGGCACGCTCCAAAACCTCTGCAGAGAGGCGCATAGGCTTGCTCTCACTAAGAAGCTCAGCAGCCAACTGCTCCAAATACACAATCACAGTAGGAGCGGAGTCAGGAGGGGGTGCAATTGTTACTTGCAGCACCTTCTTCAAAATTTCATCTTCTACCTCTTCTATACTGCGTGGCCCTTTTGGAGCAGCCGTCTTGACAGTCGCCATGCTATCTTCTATCCTTCCTCAAATTCCAAGGGTCTCTCCTTCTTAGATTGGGCAGACCATCAACTATCTCTTGCAAGTCTCTGGCCCGCGACTCCCTTCAGTCACTGACTTATTCTTCTTGCATGCTTGGTTAAAGCAGCAGCAGCAGCAGCATGTGTCCAATCAAGCAAATTGTGCAGGCGACTCCCCTCCGCTTTCAGCTTTCCAACGTCTCCTGAGGACCTTTTACAGCTGTAATAACAAGCAGGCGACTCGCGAAAACCGGAGCAGGCGTCTCTTGGAGATTCCGCTTGAACCAAAAAGCGAAGGCAACCTCCGCCTTGAAAGGAGGAAACGGCGCTGCAGGCCTGCAGGACGGGTTCCATACAAGCGATGAAATATCGGCAGAAATAGGGCGAAGGCAGGTGACAGTGGGAAGCAAGCGTGTTAGTGCCCTTTGGAAGGGGCCCTCATCTTAGTTCCTCCTTCCAAGAAGGCTTTTGTCCAGGTTCAGAAAAACATGGCTGGTGTGTGCCTGCTTCCAAAGATCTCTACAGCGATATATTCTCCAACACAATACGCATCTGGGCTTCATTCAGCAGAGAAATGTGCTGGGTTCGCAAAGGTTCGCCGGTCTTGGAATGCTGCCTCTCTCGTACAATGTCAAGGATGTCGGAATGTGAGCTTGAGAGGCTTAAATCCTGGGATAAAATGCTCTGCCAGTTTGGCTACAGAACAGGCACAATCCCATCCAGAGTCTACAGAATCCCGGCTTGATGCCTTCTGGGCGTGGTTCCTTGAAAAGGGAAAGCAGAACTCTAGCAAGATTCCGGTCAGACCGGGGAAAGTGCCCGAAGGCTTGGGTTTAATAGCTGAAAAATACATAGGATCAGGAGATGAAATTTTTGCCGTGCCGGAGTCCCTGTGCGTCAGCAAAGAGACTGTGCAATCCTCTGAAGTGGGAAAATATACGGCTGAGCTGAAGCCATGGATAGCAGTCGCCTTGTTCCTTATATACGAAAGAAGCAATCCTCGCTCGGATTGGAAGCCTTACTTGAATATCTTGCCGACAAACTTGGATTTACCACTTTTTTGGTGAGAAAACCTGTGGGGGAATCTCTGATTTAACTTTGGATGGATAGATATAGAGTTGGTAAAGAAACTCTGGAATAATAGAAGGCTGGACTAAAATTTTGTTGTGAGAAATTTGCCGTATCTTCAAGGCGGAAAAAAAGTGTTGAAATGCTGAAGTTTAGGTAATGATGGACTAGGGGATGTGAATGGGAGCTCTTTTGCAGGACAGAGACGGAGCTCACAGAAATTCAAGGCATGGTTTCTTCTGCTCGATAGGAGGCCTCGATGCACTGTATGATTTGGTTGCTTGTTGTCTTCTAATCAAGGTTACCAAGAGATGACTTTGTATTGATTGGTTCACAAAGAAGCTGAGATTAGCAAGGACTGGTCTGGAATAACGAAGAGGTCTCAAATGGTGTAATTGGTGTCCTCATTAATACCACTGTTCAAATTTCCCATTTGTCAACAATCTAGAGCGTTTGTTTCTGCATTGGCAAGAGCCAGCCGTTGTCTGAATGGACACGTGCATATGTGACTACTTATGCATGTTGCACTAAGGGCAAAGTAAAGTAATAGTTTTCAGCGCACCTGCTGGAAAGTAACGCCCCCTTGTGAACCCTCTGATTTAAAATGAATAACTGTGTAACCGACACTTTCGTTTGAAGACGTTGTTGTTTCTTAATGAGACTTGACATTTAGATGGTTCCATGCGAATTGCGCAACGTAATAGGTCATGCCACGTTGGCATGTGCGACTCTTTCTTTGCTGTTGGCAGGAAAGGTGTATTGATTGCGTTCTTTCAGTCAGGATGTCATAGAATGTCAGTGAATGTTCGTGTCTGTCCTGAAGGGAATGAGGGGGCTGATGCCAGGCACGCAGCTTCTCGCATCCGTTGAGAGCTACAAGGAGTATTTAGACACTGAATTCGCTCAGCTTCAGGAGAATGTACTGGGCCCAAATGCAGCAGTGTTTTCGCCAGAGTTTTTTACTCGTGAGGCATTCTTCTGGGCGTTTGGGATTCTCCGTTCACGCACGTTCCCTCCGGTTACTGGAGAAGACATCGCTCTTGTTCCACTTGCTGACCTTGTAAGTTGCTTGCCTTGTCAGATAGCATGTGGCTCTGACTTGTGGGTATAAATTTACAAAGCACTACCGGTCTCGTTTTTCTGGAAGCTTGCATGAGTACCCCTTCAGTTGGGTCGAGAAAGCCGCATTTTGTCAAAGTGGACTTAAGTAGCTATCTTGTAAAGAAATTATAGGAATACGCAGACATTGACACCCAGTAGCTTCCTCCTGCACATGAACAGTCAGCTACCTCAAAAAACGGTTCCTTGTAAACTAGTGGATAGTGGAAGCGTGTGTTTGACCCGAGTCTACCTCTAAGCGGGCTTGGCTTGCAGTTGAATCATGGAGTAGGAGGTTCTGCCCCTGCAAAAATTTGTTGGGAGAAACGCGAAGCAAGTCTTTTCGACCGACAGAGGGTTGTTGCAATGAAATCTGGTCGTACCTACTCTGCAGGAGAACAGGTATCTCTCCGACATTCATGCGCAAAAGACAAATCAGCTGCTTCTTTGCTTCTTGGGTTCGTCCTGGTGGCTAGTGGTGATAGGAGTAGGCATGTGACAGCAGACCTCTAGTCTAAAAATGTGTCGAAATTTTTGTATATTGGTTTCTGGGAGTCTTGTCCTTGTTTGCGGCTGGGAAGGAGACAATTGCTGCGAGTTCTTTATTCTTTCACAAACATTGCTCTTTCTCGTATGGTCTTGTTCCATGACAATGGAGGGACTCATTCGGCTATAATGCTATGAAAAAGCATAATGCTATGATGCTACTGATAATGCTATGATGGAGATGCAGGTAATTTTTGAATATGGTCGAGACAAAAGCAACGCCCAGCTGGCCCTAGACTTTGGCTTTGCGGAACGAGAAATGGTTGCAGGAACAGCTATAGGCCTTGGGAGTCGCAGTAGAGACACCTTCTCTTTGACTTTGGAAATTTCTGAAAATGATCGATTTTTTGATGATAAGGCAGACGTGGCAGAGTTAAACGGAATGGCCACTACGACCTACATTGACCTTTGCAGGGGAGAGGGTCCGCCTGAGAATATGCTCACGTTTCTTCGTCTGATTGCTTTAGGGGGAAGTGATTCTTTTCTTCTTGAGGTATGCTGCAGCAACCATGAACCTTATTCTGCTTGGCGAGTTGATGGCAAACATGGGAGCAGATGCTTCTTTTTAGATAAATTGCGACATTTCGTTGAAGTGTGAATGCGGAGCGTTGCCTCACCTTATCAAGTGTTCAATTATTAAAGGAGAATGCAGCTTACTATCCCTCACAGATCATCATGCTAAAACCATTGAATCATTGGAGATGCCTTTTGGGCGAGTCATGAAGGTGTTCATAAAGATTCGAGGATACGTAAACTGAACTTAGGTTTCTTTGTTCCTAAGGAGAAGCGATTTGTTGGGATTTGTTGCACGGCTTTTGGCAGGCACTCTTTCGCAATGCTGTATGGGGTCATTTGGGTCTTCCTGTGAGTAAGGAAAACGAGGAAGCCGTGTGTCAAGCGATGATCGATGGATGCCGGTCAACTCTAGCCGGATACAATACCTCCATTGACCAGGTTGGTCAATATTATATGAACCGAAAGGGTCGTCAGCATTCAGCGACAAATGCCAAAAGCAAAAAAAACGGAAGAAGTATGCCTAGCATGTGAAGTGATGCAGATGCACTTAGCAACAGGGCCAAGGACTGGTGGCTATGGTTTTTTGTGTTGTATGGGTTTTGCAGAGTGTAACATATGGCTGCTTGCAATTGCAGGATCTGAGGTTGCTGAAAGATGGCGGCCTGAGCCGGAGGCAAGAAACTGCAGTGGTGGTCAGGGTGGGGGAAAAACGCATTTTGGTGGAGCTCCTTGACTGGTTTGAAGCACGCCTTGGAGGGTTGGACAATCTTGAATATTATGCGGAGCGAAGGTTACGGGACTTGGGCCTGTTGGATGACAAAGGGGACATGACCCCTTGGGTGAGCACAATCACGTCTAACTCTGAACATGGATAAGCTTAAGGCAATCAATAGACAATTTCCATGTAGGTTTGAGAGCAGCAGGGAGAGTGCCTGTCTTAGAATCTGAGAAACGTTTGCAGACAAGCCAGTTAGCATTGTGTTTGATTTCGGTTTTTCTGACTTAGAGGGATCCGCTTCCCTTGTTGGTACGTTCAAATGTAGAGTTCTGTGATTGCTCTACTAGTAGCTCATCGCTGCATAGCTGCTTTTTGATTCTTACCTCACGGTTTGTGCTGCTTGCAGGTGTTCAACGAATAATTCCACACTGGATTAAGTCTCCTTTATCAGCATGAGAGCAGTGCTCAACTTATTTACTTGGCTTGGACCCGTCAGTCAGATCAACTTTTGTCAATGGACGTATCTTAAGTTGAAGGGCCGTCTTGTGCGAGACTCATCACTTGAAGATGAGATGTTTCCTATCGCAATAGTGAAAGGAATCCCTTTGCATGGATGAGGTCATGCATGAGTCATGTATGGCGGGCATGTGGCACGTGCGAATGGGACATCATTCGAGTGTTCAACGCGGTTTCACAACTACACTTTTCATGGACGGACATAAAGTTTCCATACGCGAACAATATTTGACATAAGACTCTTGAGTGAAACATGCAAGCAAAGAGTTTCAAGTGACAAAAACCTGTTATGGCCTATCGGCGATCGCTTTCAAGGAAGGGGGTATGAGCTTTATTTCCGCAGTAAGCGACCACGCGCACAGCCCACACACCCTCCCTCGCTGTGGACCGCGTCCGTCGCCGCTTGTGTGGGGCTCTGGACGCGTCGGTGGCGGGGGTCAGCAGGCAGGGGTCTTTTCGGGTTAGCATTGTTTGAAGTTTACATTTGGAAAAAAAACATTAACATCCCTCACCTCGCCTTGGTGCGATCATACCTAGGCTACTACGCCGGATCCCATCAGAACTCCGGAACTCAGCGCCTGTGGGCCGAAATAGTACTGGGATGGGTGACCTCCCGGGAAGTCCCGGTGTCGCACCCATCAACCTTTTGCTGTTCCACTTTCCAACCGCGATCGATCAAGAACCAAGGATCATTTTCCGCTCAGGAAAGTGACGTGGCGGCGCTTGAGTGGCCGCAGCACGTGCACGTCGTCGTCGTGGAACGCGGCCGCGAGGTGGGTTTGTCCTGAAGCGGTTTTTCTATCTGCCCGCAAAGTTGAGGCAGGACGGCAGGCGGCGGCGGTCGCGGCGGGCCAAGGTTCCACAGTTCGGACCAGTGGATCGGCAACCATTGGACAACCATTGGATGGCAATGGTTGGACGTCTACTGGTTGGCAACCAGTCGAATGGTTGTTTCGGTCCGCAACCACTGGTTGGCAACCAGTCGACTGGTTTGGAACCAGTGGATGCCACTGGTTGGCAACCAGTCGAATGGTTGTTTCGGTCCGCAACCACCGGTTGCCAACAAGTCGACTGGTTTGTCTAATGGTCCGATCTGTGCAAGGTTCCGAAGGTCGGGAACCAATCAGCGCGCGCCCGCCCGCGATACTTCATGCCGATACGGAGCCCGCGATACTTCATGCCGATACGGAGCCCGCGATACTTCATGCCGATACGGAGCCAGCGATGAGCGCCGCCTGAGGGCCAGTTTCCATCAGCCCGTTATTCCGACGTGGCGTCGTAATGGACGACGACCCATGGGTTCCATGAGGCCGTTTCCACCAACGTGGCGCCGACGTGGCTGCCACGTGGTAACGAGGCCCCGTTCCCCAGGACGGTCCGAAGAAGGTGGTGTAACGCCATTACGACCATTCGCGTGCCGCCACGTGGCTACCAAAGATACGCCAGCGTGCGACTGCCACGTTGGCTGGAAGCCGTCAACGCACGGTGACCGCCGGTCGTAGTCGCAGGTCGCTTCAGCGCCGAGGAAACTTCCGAAGGTGCAGCCATGGCTGCCAACTTATCTGGAAAACCACGAGGAGAAGCCCGAGTACCTGCGAACGGACAACGGGCGTTTCATGAGTCAGTCAGCCAAAGGGCGTAGAAGCTCGTTGCAGGAGGGAGGGCTGCAGAGTTAAGCTCTGGCACTTAACCCTAGAATAGGGGATGAGCACGGAGGGGGCTCTCTTCCCATTCTCGCCTTAGGATTAGGGTTTGGAGACGGCTCTGGAGCATGCCGGAAGGGGGGGGGGTGTGTCCCTTTACTTCTCGTGCCGATGGAGATTTTTTGTTAGAGGGAGGAGGGAGATCGCACTCTATGAAGGTCTAATGGTTGTGTCGCTGCTACTCCGCGCTTTAGAAGCAATTGATTAGGGTTGTAATTATTATTATTCTTTTTGTTTAATTAATTTGAGTACGTGATTGGCAATTTTTCACTTTCAGATTTTTGCTTCCATTCTCTTGGATGGCTTTTTCTAATGATGCTTGTGTTTTGGAGAGGAAAAAAACGAAATTGGAGTGGCTTTGCGTCATCAAAGCCAATGGCTAAAAAATGAGGGAAAAATAAAGGGAAAGAAGAAAGATTGAGGAAGGGGTAAAGAAATAGAGGTGTGCATAGAAACCATTGCCTCTTTGTTTTTGTTTTTCGAAAATGATTTTTTTTCGCTTTATCTTTGCCATTTATTGTCTGTTTGTGTGCCTTTGTAGTCTGTAGTTGTTTATGTAATAATTTTTCCGTAGGGTTGTATGTAATTCGCAAGAAGCAAGAAGCAAGAAGCAAGAAGCAAGAAGCAAGAAGCAAAAAGCAAAAAGCAAAAAGCAAAAAGCAAAAAGCAAAAAGCCAGAAGCCAGAAGCCAGAAGCCAGAAGCCAGAAGCCAGAAGCCAGAAGCCAGAAGCCAGAAGCCAGAAGCCAGAAGCCAAAAGCCAGAAGCCAGAAGCCAGAAGCCAGAAGCCAGAAGCCAGAAGCCAAAAGCCAGAAGCCAGAAGCCAAAAGCTAGAAGCCAGAAGAAGCCAGAAGCCAGAAGCCAGAAGCCAGAAGCCAGAAGCCAGAAGCCAGAAGCCAGAAGCCAGAAGCCAGAAGCCAGAAGCCAGAAGCCAGAAGCCAGAAGCCAGAAGCCAGAAGCCAGAAGCCAGAAGCCAAAAGCCAGAAGCCAGAAGCCAAAAGCCAGAAGCCAGAAGCCAAAAGCCAGAAGCCAGAAGCCAGAAACGAAAAGCAAGCAGCAAGCAGCAAGCAGCAAGAAGCAAGAAGCCTCTTGACAACAAAGAGAGAAATCAGCCAATGGAGAATAGACATACGTGTCTGTCTATGGCGGAAACACGACCAATCAGACAGAGCTGAGCTTTGAAACATTCCTGACAGCAGCCAGACTCATTCTGGCTCTAGCACTACTTTTCAAGATTAATGTATCAACTGTGCAGTAATGTGCCTTGATGCGGAATTAGCAAAAAATGGAGCTCAGTGTCTGCAAGCACGTAATTACTTTCGAATGCAGCCCCTGAACGTTCTCAAGGTGCAGGTGCAGGAATGGATTGAGCACTTAGTGGCGTCGGGGGACAAAACAGACTTCCCTCGAAATGTATTTTCTCTCACAGTCGTGAATGGGGGGCCATACACAATTGTGATTTGTAATGCTTTAGCTCACCCGTTCAACATACATATCCTCTCAATTTCTCAGTAATGGATTCAGCTGAACTTGATCTTCATGCTCTTTGTTGGAAACAATTCAGAAGTTGTTCCATGTGTACCTGCTGTTGAGAAAGTACATCACCGAGCACAAGATGGCTTACGAACGAGAGTGCCCAATTGCTGGTGTGCAGATTATGAAGGCACCAGCATTAGTGGAGCATTAGTGGAGCACCAGCAACAAGAGGGCTCTTCGATCCATACTGTTGCCGGAGAGTGTTGCTAGTACTACCAAACCTGGGAGAAGACGACGCAGAAAGGGAACGGAAGCCTCCGGCCGTGGAATTGCGAGGCAAACGCCGCGAATGACGTTGCCGCGAAAGGTAGGGAAAGGAGGGGACGAGAAGGGAGGGGGGAGGTGGCGGCTGCAGTGGCGGCGTCCGTCGCCTCCTGCAAACCCTAAAAAATTGTCGACGGTGACGCGCGTACGGTAACCGCCGTGGGCCACGGCGGACGCTTCAAATCGTGCACGTGGCGATCGCTGATTGGAAAACGGCGTTTTGATGGAACTCGTCATTTTATCTACAAAACGGCGTCCTACGTGGACCGTAATGAGCTCGTTACGAAACGGGCTGATGGAGACTGGCCCTGAGTCCATTCGCTTCAGCACCAGCGAAAGTTTGCGTCGAGCGATGCGAGCTCGATCGCGTGTTGGAAAGTGGAAAAGCAAAAGGTTGGTGGGTGCGACACCGGGACTTCCCGGGAGGTCACCCATCCCAGTACTATTCCGGCCCACAGGCGCTTAGCTGCGGAGCTCTGATGGGATCCGACGTAGGTTAAGGCATTCTAATTACAATTATAAATTTAAAATCCTCGAGGAACCAATGGGCCGCCGAAAAAAGTACTGCCGTTTGTACCGTACGGTCCTTTCACCGAATGTGGCCGGCAGGAGCGGGACCGTTCGATCTAGGTGGAACCGGATCGATGAAACATCAGCCGTCGGATGGCCGACAGCGGCGCGGGGGGTCGCAGCCGTACGATACGAGGCGATTTCGACGCACGAGGCTACTGTATATACATACGGTGGTGGTGAGAGCGGCACAGCTTGGAGAGCTTCAAAATGAATGGAGGGGGGGGAAGGGGGGGAAGGAAATTTCATTGAACTCACAATGGCGAGGCCATTAAATGTACATAGACAAAAGCATGATGTGGAACCACGAGGGACTGGTCGCAAAGGTCCGAAACACCTTAGAACGAAGCTAAGAGCTGAAAACTACGCCTAGGCACAACAACGCAGCCCTAGAAGCAGCCGCGATGGAGGAGGGAGCGGCGGAAGTCCACCGACACGGTCACCAACAAACGCAGCACGCCGAGGGCGATGCCCGGGACTAGGGTTGGGTTCAACTTTGAACACGCAAGGTCCAAACTTTTTCGATTGAAGAAAACGAAACGTTTAAAAGAAAAAGTTCAACGACTCAACACGTTAGGTCGCACGTGTGGATTCTAATTTTTGCCACGTTGGTTCCGTGCGATTCGAGGGATCCGGTTGACCCGAACTCCAATTTTTGTACTGTACAACTCTTCCCGCGAGCCGAGCAACAATTTCTGTACGAACAACCGGATCCACGCGCTTTGCGATCCGCTAAAATCTTATTGTTGATCGGTGGACCCAAGGATCACTCAAATTGAACACGAACGATAATTAATTGTTCAATGTTCAATTGGTTCTCCATAAAAATTGTATTGAGAAAAAAAAGTTAGAAATTCTTTTCTCGTTTCTCAAAATGCACCGTGTTCACAAATATATGGTTTTTTTTTGGAGAAACCGTTTTTTAATTTTTTTTTTTGAGAAGCCAAAATCTTTAATTTCTTCAAGCGTGAAAGTACAGATTAAAAATGTTCGAACTTTAAGATGTAAATTACATTATGGTACAACATAAATTATTAAACCAACTATCTCATTATTTCCCGGGTGTTCGAATTTCTAAACGCCTACATCTGTCACTTTACAGCTTTGGTCTTTCACTGTTTGCGAAGTGATGTCTATGTCCACATCGCAGCGCGCGTTCACCTGTGACAGCCAAACAGGCGCAACAACAACAAGGACGAGTCAGAATCTGAGGGAGGGGAGGGAG
>CM074815.1:1083526-1096300 GCA_037447605.1 Zygnema circumcarinatum
GGAGGGAGGGAGGGAGGGAGGGAGGGAAAGAGAGAGGCAGCACCAACCTTAACTGTTGGCGATGATATGCCCCAAATGTCAGCGGCTCCCTTAACCATAATCCGGCTCTGCACGAAGCAACAGTTTGGCTGTCAGTCCCCGACCCACATCATCAAAGCACCACTCGCGCTATTCAGTCATTGCAGCAGCAACTGCCAATAAAGCTTTTCTTTGAAACCTGCAGTTTCGCCAGGCCAATGAGGAATCGAACTCTCAGAAGATGGCTGAAGCATAAAGGGGTGACCGACACCTACCACGAGTGAGATGGTTCCGCCGAGGAACGACGACAGGAAATCAGAAGCCAAGGGGCCCGAGATTTGGGCATCCATGGCCAGGTCACCAAGCGTGCTGTACGTCTCTCGAGACCCCACTTTGAACGCCGGCAGCTGCATGCCAACATGGCACGAACATACATGAGATCATCATGTCCATACATATAAGCAACGATCAAGCAAACGCGCCTTTTCGACTTTTTATAATAGATGAATACTTACAGTGCTATTGCCAATAGAATGATCCTTGTAGAAGATGGCAGCTCGCACGCTCTTAACATTCAACGAGTACTTGTTCCGATTCTCCACAGTGACGTTGTATGAGAGGACTCCCATGACCCTGACGAGTGTGGCCGAGTCATTATTGAATTGGCTTAGGAGGTCCTGCAGGCTGCTGTCCGTGACGGGCGAGGAGACGTTCAGAGAGCGAATTCCTGTAACGTTGACGGAAACGGTAGGCTCCTGCCAGGTCACAGGGAGCCCCTTCTTTCAGCCCATGCAAAAAAAAACGTTTTTTTTTCTGGACTGATGCATCGGAACTGAGCTAGGGAGTGGGCGAAGGAGAGGGAGAGGAACAGGGAGCGGAAGCGGGAGAGGTAACCTGAGAGGGAGCGGAACGGGAGAGGGAGAGGGAGAGGAAGAGGGAGGGGGAGAGGGAGTGGGAGCGGGAGAGGAGGAAATGGAAAGGACGAGAGTGAGAGGAAAAGATAGAGTGAGAGGGGGGACGGGGTAAGCCTCTTGACCTTGGGCTTGAGCACGAGGTAGAGCACAAGCACAGTGATTCCCAGCGTCAAAAGCAGCAGCACCAGGAAGCAGCAGAGCCAGCAGCACACGCGCCCCGGAGTACACCTCCGCCGCCGCTCCTGCGCCATCCATGCATGCATCCATGGCAGAGTGAGCCATGGCCATCCCATGCCATGCCCTGAGGGCATGCGTGCAGGCATAAACTGCAAAGCCAAAGGTCTGAACAAAGGCAAGGAAAAAGCTGAGTCAGGCGACGGGAGGCAGCGGCGGAACCCACCTCTTGCACTGCTACTGTAGTGTACGGCCCGGCATTGCCCTTGGAAGGGGGATAGGGCGGGGGGTTCTCCATCAAGATCTAAACAAACCACCCTTATCGCGAACGCTGCAGCCTTAGCCTTGCTTCTTTTTTGAGGTCTGAAAGGCCTCTTAAGTCGTCTCCGAATTGTGCAGCAGAGCGCGCGGAAGAGCTGTGAGCGCAGCGCCAATCGCCACCCTCCCTCCCTTCTATGTTATTTATTCTCCCTCCCTCTCTCCCTCTCTCCCTCTCTCCCTCTCCCTCTCTCCCTCTCTCTCTGTGCGACGCGCCCCGTGTTGGAGGGAGGACCTCCCCAGCGCGCCCACGCGGCGACGGGGCCTTCCCGGAAGGTGCGCGGAACGCGCACTGTACGGCAGGGGAGAACAGTTGACCATGACACGTGGACCGGTCACTATGTGCCACATGACCCAAAGTCGGCCAGGATGGACCCGGCCGACGGCGGGCGTCAAACCGGGAGGGGTGCGCCGGGCCGGCAAGGTGCCCGGGCGGGATTTTTTGTCGTATCTGGATTGGACAGGTGGCGATAACGGACAAGGACGGCGGGACGGACGGCGGACCCCGACCGCGGTCGCGGTCGCCGTTTCGTACGGCGAATCCGGGCGCGAGGCTTATACAAGGTGACTTTCACTGTCCCTAAAGAAACAAAAACATGCGCATGGTTGTTGCTGCTGGCTGGCATCCATGCATGCATGCGGTGGGCCTTAATCGGCCCGCGGGTCATCCACAAGACGACAAACTGGCTCCGATGACGCGCTCGCTCGCTGTACGGCAAATCCGTCGTATGAGCCTGTCCAATTAAAATACGACAAAGTCCCCCGCCCGATGCCTAGCTGGCGAACGCTTCAGTCTGATCAGACATGGCCGATTTTATGACACGTGGCACAACATGAATGGCCCACACGGCGGTCATTGGCATTATTTTGTACGGCCGAATTCGTATTTTGTACGAATGGTTCGAAGAAGAAGTTTCTACGAAGCAGTCCCACGGTCAACCGAGTCACAACCGCGACGCGACCGCCTGCCCGTCCGTATATGTCGGCCGTACACAAGTGTACACCACACCGCGATTCCCGGAAAGTGCTGCGGTCTGCTGCCGACACCTGGCGGCCACTCCACTCCGCACGTATGAGGATTATCCCAAAGCCAGAGGAAAAGCCCACGCGTTTGTCGCGACAAGCCACGCGGCAGTCAACGGGACTCGGAAGTCCCTACCCTGTACGGCCAGTGGCCGCGTGGCAACAAGGCGCGAATCTATGCGCGGCCGGTGACACGTGCGGGGACCGCGGCGGCGCGTTCCGATTGGTCGAGGACGGAGGGGCGGTGCCGTACGAGGACGGCCGTCACGGTTACCGCCGGTCGGTTACCAGCGGTCGGTTACTAGCGGTCGCGATAACCGAGGGTTCAGTCAGTGTACGGCACACTTTATCGTCTTTGGATTGTGATACGATATGACTCCCGATACGATACATTACAATACGATACAGGGGTCCGTGTGCGACGCCCGACATTCCGTTGATCCGATCGAATAGAAGTGGCGCGAGGGATGATGATGTCGAGGGAGAGGGATGGTGGGAGAGGTAGATGTCAACCTTGGGTAGATCGAGAGTGCTGAGCAAGCGAACCACGAGCTTGGGGGGAAGCACCGGATAGGAGTATGCGAGGGTGTCTCGAACAAAGGAGAACGGCAGGGGGTGGTCGACAATCACATGGTAGGGGGCAGCGCGGTGCAGGGCAAGGAGGCGATCAGATGTTTCCTTGGCTTCGTGTTCAATTAGTGTGTGTACAAATATCTGAAGGAGGGGGGTGATTCGAAGGCAGAAATGGTCATATGTAACAGTGGAGCGTACAAGTAGTGTGACCATCCATAACTTCAATTTGGGCATGCTTGAAATTCTTTCTAGTAAAAAAGTGCGTTACACATCCTCAAACAAATGCTCCCTCTGCACTGTGCTTCGACGTGTATACATGTTCCTGTCCTTACTATTTGATGTCTGGAAAATCAAACAGAAAAACATCTCTGCACCTCAAGGGTGGTTTGACAAGAGACACAGAAACGAGTGGAATTAACGGTCCGCGGTTCAACAGCCCTAAAGCTACCAAAGCACGGGCAGAGCGTTGCAAAAGAGTCAGAATTATTAAGTTCACTGCTTACCTTAAAAACGAGATGCCAGAAACAGGCGGCGACAATCATAGTCGGAAGCACCACATTGGTGGAAGGCTTAATGCAATTATAGATGTGGCATTGGTCTCACGATGGCGATGCCATCAATGTATATGGACAAAATCACCAGGGGAACCACAAGGAACTGGTCACAAAGGACCTAAAGTCACAAGAAAAGAGCTACGCCTAAGTTCAACAACGCAGCCGTCGAAGCAGCCACGAGTTAGGCTTCTAGTAACTTTTCATCGCATCGAATATGGACACTAAAGTGGAACATTATGGCATACCAACATCAACATGCGAAGTGGCCGAATTGAGAAAGGTGGGAAAATGATCCTCGGTTCTTGATCGATCGCGGCTGGAAGGTGCAAAAGCAAAAGTTCGTGGGTGCGACACCGGGACTTCCCGGGAGATCACCCAACCCAGTATTACTCCGGCCCACAGGCGCTAAGCCGCGGAGTTCTGATGGAATCCGGCGTAGTAGCCTAGGTAAACACGATTACTTAAACAGCTGTGAAAGTCTAATAACCATAATCTAGCGCGAAACGGCCGTAAAGCGAGTTGAAGACGCGCGTGTTGTGTTCGTGGGGCATTGGGCGCTCGCTCGTGGTCGGTTAGCGGCATGGATGGATGGATGGATGGATTGATGGATTGAGGGATGGATGGCCATGCGCAGCAGCGACATGGGTCCATTTTCACTCTAAGTGCGAGCATGCGGATGGGCGCGGCAGCGCCGCGACGGAGGCCGGCCCCGACGTATGGCATCGGCATCGTCCCCCCTGTGTACGATATATTGGACATCGAATCGATATCTCGATACGCAGGAGCTCCCCTGTCTCCTCCCTTCCCGAGCTCCAGCTGGCCATGGCGCGCTTGCCTGCCTGCACCGCAGTTGGGCGCTCTCTATGGTAGGGCGAGAGAGGGAGGTAGCGGGCATGGCTGCCCCTGGAGAGTCGTTGCTCACTCTTCTGCAGCGGTACTTGGGGGTGAGCAACATCTCCGTTTGTTTGACATGGTTTTGATGTAGTTGCTGTGTTTAGACTTATCATGGAGTTCTTGATCCAAAGAAATTATGAATGCATGTGATTCATTCAAAATTTAAAATAATGCTTGGACGTAGAATTTCGTTGAGCCCCTTTCTGGTGTTGCTTAGCAAACAAACACTCGTTTGAAAAAACTATTGGCTTTGCAAAAGACCTCACATTCTGAAATTTTAATGAGTACGAGTGTTATGTACTCTTTTTAATAGCTTTATTTATTGAACCTCTTATGAAATTCTTAAAAGCCTCCCATGGTTACGAAGCAATCACTATAGTAAGAGATCCGGGAGTTGATGATAGCTGTGCTTTACTCTGCTGCAGGAAACACGCAGCGGGTCTGAGCGAAGGACATCTGCAGCTCTTTTACGGTATTTCCTTATGTCATTTGTTAGAAATTTTGTGGAATTCGATATGAATTAAGATTTGAACAACTTAGTGACATTCTAACATTGCTGTCTCGCATTGAGCCCATGACCTCTGCATCCTCTGGAGAATCATAATTAGGTCTTCACGACAATTGAGGTGTTTCTTTCCAGTTAGAGGCTGTAGTAATGGCGTGTGTTTTTCTAAACTGAACATGTTTATTCACTTTTGCATGACATCCTCTTATACTCATCTATCACAGACAAGACAAGGCCCCCAAGCCTGGGAAAGTTCTCACAAAGAAGCGCATCATATCTCCAAAAGATGGAGAGCTTCCAACTGACCTGGAAAACTTTATAAGCAATGCCCCTGTAAGTACTTATATGGCCCGAAATCATCAAATACTGCTAACTTCAACCAACTTTCACAGAACCATACTGCCCCATTGCAAAGGTGGATTGGCTTGAATATGTTGTGGATAATTTTCCTAGGGCACTTTACGCCCGGGGATGAATGCAAACCCATTGGCTACATTTAAGGTACAAGGTAGCTGCACGCACACAAAAAACATCAAGCTTACAGCCACCATGCCACTTTCAATGACTCGTCAGTGTGAAACTTGTTTCGAATAAATGGAAAGTGCATCTTTTGCCTGTTGATGCCCTCATAGGCAAGCTGGAGAGGGTTATATTATATGTGCAAATTCGGCGTTTTAAAGTGAACCCATGGAGGGAATTTTAATCAGTGAGGTTGCAAAACGTTGCAGATTAGAATATCCCTCTGAGAAACAGAAGATTAAGTCACTCATATTCAGACAAGATTTTTCTTACATGGCCCTTGCCCCCGTGTCCGCAGGATGAGTTTGTAGATGTGGCTACCTAATCTGATGATTACGTAGACACTCTTCACTCCCTCCTTGCTAAAGTCCCAAGCTGAATAACCTCAAACATTTCAATTTCACTCTTTCCAATCTCCTGTAAAGGAAGGAACACGTGTCTGTTGCCTTCGGGTGCTGTTTTTTTCCTCTGAAAGTCCGGATTTTCTCATGCTGCAATTGATAAGGTGTTAGTAGAAAGCTCAAGAAAGTTCAGGCACCTTCAACACAAGGTGGGTCAACTTGTTTTTGGGCTTTCCAGGATGGTAGTGAACTTCGCCGAGCGGTGGAGCCGACTATGGCTTCTCTGCTCCTTCAATGTGGCTCCAATAGTGTTCAGGTGTGGTTTACTGCAGTCCGCATTCTTAAATTTCTGCATTCTGCGAGTTGCCTTGAAACTCCATCATATGATTTCGCCCTTATTGTGCCTCTGCTGCCAGGTCGACTTCCTCCTTCGAGCCATACAACTTCTCCTTCTCAAGGGATGCTTTCTTTGGGATTTGTTCATTCCCCTACTCGTAAAAAGCGCAGGCAATTTCGATCCCATTGCTCGCAGACTGCCACCTTCCCACAGCTCATCTGGGGGTCTCTTGGCTCTCACAAGGGCTGGAAATTCCGGTCCTTTGGAAGGCGGCCCTTCTGCTGCTGCCACTCCTCAGTTGACCTCTCCGTTGCGACCTACAGGTTCTATGGCTACAACGGAAGTCCCCCCCGGAACAGGCGGAGAGGAGACTCCAATAGAGGAGAAGAGCAGCAGACCTCCACCACTCTGGCTAAGGTCTTTGGTCTGCAGAGTTTTTCTCATGGCTTTGGAATCATCCTCCCTCAAAGCTCTCACATGTGCAGAGATTCTTGCGTTGGTAGTTGCATGGTTGAGGAGTGGGGGCGACGATACCATCGATGAAACTAATCAAGTTGCGGATTCTGTGATAACTAGTGGGTCGGCAGTCAAACAAGAGCAGGGGCAAGTGGTAGAGCGATTGGAGAATGGGAGTGGAGTGGGAGTTCTTGGCAAGGCTGGAAGGCGATGGGAGAGAGTGGGTGATGTGTGGGAGGAGGAGGAGGACTTTGAGGGGGGTCCTCCATGGCGAGAGAGGTGTGTGGCAGTGCTGCAGGCAATGGTGGAGCCTTGCAGGACTCTCGTGCCATGGCATGCTCTTCTGTATGGGCCCGCACAGGCAAGTCAGCATACTGCCTTTCCTCTCGGGCAAACGATTCATTCGGGTTTGAATTGTTGTTTAAGTTGTTTAGGTTGGTTAGGTTTTTAGATTTGAATCGTTGTTTAGATGCTCTAGTAAGATTGGTTTCTTTGCTAAACTACGACTTTTGTTAGACAAGAATATCGTCTGCAGACACTAGTGTTTACGTATGGATGTTTTCCATTTACTCCATCCTTAAAAGGCCTGTCTTTGCATTGCAAGTGTCATTTCTGCTGATACACAGAGTGAAAGTTGCATGACAAGTACTTCTTGTTAGAGGAGACTTGCAAGAGTCAACTCATACTTTTCCAAGAGTACAAACCATAGGAGTATCATCCGAGTAACTCCTTCCGCTCTTTAGAGTTGCTACTTACAACTCAGAGCTGAGACCCCACCCAACCTCTTCCCAACCTTTCCTTCCACTACTGTCGATAAAAAGGCATCCATCCCCCCCCTCCCCTCTGCCTGCTGGTTTGCGCCGTGCAGCTACCGTCAGACTGTCTTCCCTCAGACGATGCCGCCTCCTCCTCCTCCTCCTCCTCCTCCTCCTCCTCCTCCTTCTTCCTAGAGGTGGAGTCCCGCCGGCGGCGCATGCAGCGGTGCATGGAGGCGGCGGACGGGCACCTCCGCGGGCCGACCTTCGCCACGCTCCGCCTCGCGCCGCTCACCTACAAAGGGGCCGCGGGGGAGCCCCTGCACTGGAAGGTGCTGGCCTGGGCTTTGTCGAACTATGTACGCAGGATGTATGTATGTATGTATGTATGTACGCATTTTGTAGCACTTTCATGAAGGGAGGAAGTGTTAAGGATTCAGTTTCGGTGTTCTCTATAGTTAGCTTCGAGCTAGGATGGCTGTAACTCCTGAACCCGAAACCTTGAAACCCTAAACCCTCAATCCTGAACCCTGAACCCCACACCCTGTATTCTAAACTTTACACCCTGAACCCTAAACCCTGGACTCTAAGCCTTAACCCCGAATCCTAAACAGTGAACCCCAAACACTCAATCCTGTAAACTTTAAACCCTGAACCCTGAACCCTTAACCCTAAACCATCAAACCCCGAGCCCTAAACCTTGTAACCGAAACCCGAAACCTAAACCCTAAACCCTGCCCCCCCCCCCCCCCAGGCCGTCCCCCCTGGCAGCCTCGCGTGGCGGCGCGGCCTGCGGTCCCTGGGCCACGCGCTGCGGTGCGGGCCGAGGGCGGAGTGGTGGGCGGGGGCGCTGCGGCACCCCCCGCGCTGGGAGGGCCACCCGCACACGGCCAACCTGCCGCCCGCCCTCTCCCCCAACCCGGTGTTCCCGCACGCCATGCTGGTGGAGGCCGTCGTGGAACGCATCGTGGAGCTCATGCGGCCGAATGTAGCAGGTACTGTCTGTCTATCTATCTTCACAGTCTATTGGAAAGTGGGGAAAACACAGTGGGAGCAATAAACTTTAAACCACCACTTTTTTCTACTCCTGTTTCTGTGGAGAATCGCCATCTCTTCTCGCGTTAGCTTGTTCTGATGCACGCATTCTCAAACGTGCATGGCAGCATCTCCCGAGCAGAGCGAGACGGCGGTTGAAGCAGGACGGTGGCAGGAGTGGCTGACCTTCGCGGACATGTTCTACTACGCGGTGCGCCTCGGGCTGCTCGACTTTCAGGACCTCGTCGACGCGCTCGCGGAGCGGTTCAGGGCGGAGGGCCGCCCGCGGTCCAACCACGTCACGTGGCTACTCGCACAGGTCTCAAGGGCTGAGGCCACAGCCATGGCGCTGCAGAACGGATCGCCGCAGAGGGTGGGTGGGTGGGCACCTGCCGTTTGGAAGCACGCTTGAGTGTATGGCTCAATGGAGGGGGAGAGGGGGAGAGGGGGAGAGAGGGAGAGGGGGCGAGGGGGGAGGGGGAGGAGGAGGGGAGGGGGAGGAGGGGAGGGGGGAGGGGGGAGGAGGGGTAGGGGGGCGAGGGGGGGCGAGGGGGGGCGAGGGGGGGAAGGTGTGGGAGGGGGGGAAGGGGGGGAGGGTTGGCGAGGGGGGGCGAGGGGGGGCGAGGGGAGAGGAGGGAGAGAGGGAGAAAGAGAGAGGGTGGGGAGGGACGAGGGAAGGGGGAAGGGGAAGGGGAGGGGGGGGGGTTGTGTGGGAAACCGGGGGATGGAGGAGGGGGGTGGGGGAAGGGGGTGAAGGGATAAGTGAAGGGAGGATATGGGAAGCAGGATGTGATGGAGGATGCGAGAGCAGATGGATTGAGGGAGGGGGGAGGGTGTCTGCTGTGACTGTTTTTTTATGTACTACATCAGAACTAAACACATGGAGAGAAGGCTGAGATTCCCAATGTTGGGTGTGTTGCAATGTGCAGCTGCAGAGCACCTTGCAGAAGATCCTTTGGTTCCATACAGAGAGTCGGGGAGAGGAGGGGCAGCCCCCCTCTGCATGGAATCTCCTTTTGGAGTTCATGGGCAGCTGCCAGATTCTCCGCCTTTGGAGTCTGAACAAGCGGCTGTTGGAGGAGCAGGTGGGAGTGAACGACTACAACGTCAAGAGCAAGCAGCTCAACGAGTGGTGGCAGACCACTGTCAAAGGTGGCTGCCTACCCACGTAGAGTGGATAGGAGAGAGGGTGGGAAAGAGGGGAGAGAGCGAGAGAGAGGGGAGAGAGAGAGAGAGAGAGAGAGAGAGAGAGGGGAGAGAGGGTACATGGGGAGTATGCTGCAGCATCTGCTACCGTTGTTGGGTGAAACCCAAGAGATGTAATTGCATAGTTGAGAGAGGCTGGTGGTTGGTGGTTGCAGAGCGCGGATTGGACTATAGCAGTTTGGATGAGAAGACGATGGGAATGGTGTGGGTGCTCTCCCACACCATCAGTCAGCCCGTGTGTGAAACGGTTCTCTCTTGGATGCGCTCACAGGTGAGGGAGAGGTTTGAGGTGGCAGAAATAGACCTGACCCGTGGCTCACCATTGGAATTCGACACTCCTAAAAGGAGTCACTTGTAAGTGCCTTAGAATTTGTTTTTTATGGAGTGATGGAGGAGAGTGGGTTTATACTATGGCAGGGTACAGAAGAGATATCAGTGGGACAACCTCCAGTGAAGATGCTCCGTTTGCGGGAGACGAAACCACTACCAATGAACTTTTTGGCAGGACTCTCCTTCCAAGTGGCTCAGCGCCTTGTTGCCAGCATTGAGGATATCATTGCCATGGAGAAGGTCAGACTACCATGCTCTCAAAGCCAATATCTCCCTCGCGTGTGACAAAAAAACGCTCACAAAAAACGTGCACATGAAACTCTCCGAAAGCGGCATGATGGTAAAAGACGGTAAAATCATGAGGGTAAACGAACGTAGGAGCCCCTGAAACGCAGGGAAAGAGTAGAAAAGCATAGGAGATTCTGGTGAGTTCTGAGACATAGGAGGAGCAGGAGGTTGGATGATGTGCAGGTGATCCCCAGTGCATGCATGGTGGAAACCTATGCTCGCCTCATGCTGGTCGCCCCCCATGTCATGCACAGTCAGCAGACACTGCACCCGCCGGCCCATGCAGCTCTCAACAGTGCGAGACCTCCTCTCCTGCAGGTGAACTGAACGGAACGGAACTAAACTGTCTGATTAACTGTCGAAACTAGGAAATTAGACAAACTGGATAGTGAGGAAATTGAACGAGAAGCTAGGGAAAACTACAACGTAAGAAAGTGAACTAGAAAGTAGGACCAAACTAGGACCGAACTAGGAAAGGAAAGAAACAAAACTTGCTGCTCCTGCTGCTCTCTTATTTCGATCAGTTAGGGCCTTAGCCCATAGATGGATGTGGAATTTGCCTCATGCGTCTGCTTGCGTGGAAATAGTAGGGGGCTGATAAACAAGAAGGGGGAAGCTGCAGAATTTTTTGCAGGGCTATGAGCCCCGCCAGTCTCGGAGCGGAGTACCGCTTTTGCTTCTCGAGCTGATCAACTATCGCCTTCTCCCCTTCTTCAGGTGAAGGCCGCTAGTAGCTGCTGTTCTGTGTGCCTTTCTATGTGAACTGAATACCTTTCTGCTATCCTTGCCGTACTATTCGAGAAATACTACCACGTGTGGGGGAGTCTTTCCTTCAATCGGGATGCAGTCCTTTGTTCATGAGTGGCAGTTCCCAATTTGAAAATTTCCTATGGCGATGGAGAGAGGGAGGGCAGATATCAGGGAAAGATTCGAGGACTCATTTTGGACTTAGCGAAGATTTTGATCACAGTAAAGAAGGAGCGTGGAGAGCATCGGCTCTACCGATTGGCTGAAAACACAGCCATCAATCTCATCCTCTCTCTGCAGGAGGTGATGCTGGTGAAGCTGGAAGGGAAGGTGATCACTCCTCCCTTTTTCTCAATTTGCCCTCCCTTTCCACACTATCTTTCCTATGTTCTCATCCACTCTCCCTCCTTCCTTAACTACTTCTCTCGTTTCTGCTCTGCTTTGGCCATTTAGTGTTCCACCTCGGCTTATTTTTAGGTTTCACCTCGTCTGTCAGAGAGAGAGAAAGAGATTGATTAATTTAGGGTTTATGGTGGAGAGTGTCTGCAGGGTGTCTGCACAGACCTCTCCGAAACTCTGAACCGAGTGATGGTGATGAATCTGGCTGTTACGATAAAGACAAGAGGGATACATGAGTACGAGCAGTACGCCATAGTGCATGCAGCCATGGAGCAGATTTTGGGGTCAAGCTCACACCGCTGGTCTGAAAAAACCCTCCGCCATTTCCCCCAAATACTTAGAGACATTTTGGCGAACAGGCCGGACAGGAAGAGCCAAGTCCTCGCCAGGTGGCAGCAGGTGGGAAAATCCCACTAACACATGGTCTTGAATGTGAAATTCCACACCTATATTTGGACTGCCCCCTCTCTTTCTTCTTTCGGTTTTTTCAAAAGAGCTTTTTGGGTTTTATCAAAAGGAGCTTTTTTTGTTTTTTCTAATGAACTTCTTTATTTTTCTCGAAAGAACTTTCGTGGGTTTTTCCAAACGAACATTTTGAAGAGGGCTTAGAGCCTTTCCGGAGTATATGTGCAGGTGGAGGCAGCGATGGTCCAGCAAGTGAACCACCTTCTTTTGCAGAACCGCTCCTACTGCAGTTCATTTGCTGCCTCTCTGCCCTCTGAGCAGCGACCCTTCCTTTGCGCCGCCGCATGGATGCTGGTCTCCTCCCATCAGCCCAATACGCTCGATCTGACTAACCTGGTCAGCTCCCTTTCTGACGGAATTTTTTGATAAATATACAGTCACCACATACATATGCCGTGTTTCAAGAGTGATGTATCATGTCTTCATTTAGCTTCCTTGAGATTTTCTGGACAGATTTCTGATCTTTTCGGGTCCTTTTTCCCTGCTGCAGAGTTTGGTTATGCAAGATTTCTCCCCCGAGGAAGTAACCCAGAATGCCTACGCGTTAGTCGACGTTCTCCTTCATAATGTGCAGGTACATCCTCAAACACACTCCCACCCTGCTTCAGATGTGGGAGCTCATTCCGAGACTCGGTTCTGACTACTGGAGGGAGTTGTGGCTGTATCCTCTTTCCTCTTCTTAATCTTCAGCAATTGATTGGTTATAGCTTCCCTATATACTCCCTACATAGGCTCCTTCTAGGCTCCGGACTCCCATAGACTCCTTATAGCCTCCCTATGTAAGCTCTCGATAGCCTCCCTATAAGCTTCTTCAATAGCCTCCCTACAGGCTCCCTATACACACTTCTTAACTAGGCTTCTTTTAGGTTCCTTCTAGGCTCCCTATTGGCTCCTTGCTTCCCTTACACCCCCCCCCTCCCTCC
>CM074815.1:1112022-1149938 GCA_037447605.1 Zygnema circumcarinatum
GGGGGGGGGGGGGGGGGGGGGGGGGGGGGGGGGGGGGGGGGGCTGCTCCATGGCCCGCCGGCGTGCTGCTCACTTCAGAGAAAGCATGGGGAAGTAGGAAAGTCCAAGGGCCGTGCATTCAGGGGGGCTTCTTCTGTGGATTGAAGGTACCTTCAGAAACCAAGTTTGGGCTAGGGAAGCACTTTTTTGCAACGTGTACTTGTGCCTGACAATGGCACATTGGTTGGAGTACGAACTCATATTTTTTCACAATGGAGCGCTATGTTTTTGCGCAATCTCTATTGTTGCGGGAACGCACAAGCCAGTGCACACTGCGGATTGCTTCCCCCATCGAGTACATATGAGCGCCAAAGTACTGCTACTATTTTAAATACGGAGATCCTCGCAATAGTCAAATAGGTCTATGCAGCTTGCTGTTTACAGGGGCCTTCTAAAGAAACAGTTTCTTGTCCTAATGGAGGCCTTCTACACAGCATTAGCGCCAAAGTGTTTGAAATGCTTCAATTGACTTCACGCCTAGATGCCTCTGAAAGCGAAGGTGCTCCTTCACTGAATCAAGGTTATGAGCCCATTATCTTGGAACTGCTAAACAAGTGTTTTTGAGGTTTTTGTCCGCTGAAAGCGCCTCAGCAACTGCCAATTTACACAAATTACAGACAGAAGTGCACCAAAGTAAGCTGCAGGTTGACTTCTTACTCCACGGGCCTCAATTGGGCGTCAGAATAAGGCTGTGAACCATGCTCCCATGAGAGCCATACCGCCAAAAGGCGCCCCCCATCCAAGCCGTCGGTCTTCATAAAAAGCAGCCAGGTAGCAGCTGCAGATAATCACTCGCCTTCAATTAGGAAAATGCAGTTTCTACATAAGGGATGACTTCAGACTTGTAAATGTATAAACATTGACTGCAATGTCGCCAAATAGCTGCATGGTAAGGACACATCAGAATGCACTGCTCACCTTCCTGAGAAGCTGATAATGCCAAACGTCATCAATCCGCCAAACTGTTTCAGAGGCTCCGACAAATCAGCCATCAGCGAGGACCCTGAGGTTCAAATAGCTTGCAAGAGACAATTCTGACACGATCTTCTTGGATATAAGTTGTTAAAAAGCAAGCAGAGTGAGTCAGCAGACACAAAAACAGGCTGCAAAAACCTTTAAAGTCCGTATCCTGCCCTCTTATTCAGTAATTGCAGTCCCGTCCAAATGCATTTGTTTATAAGTTACTTGAAGAAAGGGAGTGGGAATTGAAAACGAGAAAAGCTAGGAAGTGAGATGTCGGAGGTTCACATTGCATACTCGGCACATACTCGGCACATTGACATACTTGACTTGACGGTCACAGTGTCTGCAATGTGCTTTCAACCACAGGTGAGAAGATAGTGGAGCACTGAAAACGTACAACATGCGGCCTGGCCGTGAGGGGAGTTGCAAGGAGTGCTGCTGAATGCACTAAGTGGTAGAGGTTTGCAGTGCGCCAGACCTGCACTATGGCCAAAACAAATAGTGATGACTACGTTCGTCACCGGAGTCGGAGGCCTCCCTGTCTCTACTGAAACATGTAACTCTGCATAGTACATGAAACCTTATGCTTACAGGACCATTGCAAGCAGCGAAACATTCCAAAACGTTCGTGCTTCATAACACTCGGCCATATAACTCTCCGCACCTCCTTGTATGCCTCATTTGTCGGCTTAAGCATGTGTGCTCCATATGCTCCCAGAGCCACAGCAGTAATACCTGAAGGCCCAAACCCGGCCTGACAGACCAATGCGATAAGTCCGATTAAGGGCAAACCTGCTTGCCTACACCGTAAAGACATTTATTTCTATCTTTTGACAAAGTATTGTTTGGGCTGAGCCTACGTCTCTGTCTTTCCAATCGCCAAATTTCTCATTCTGGTGAACTCGTGAGACTGTAAGGAAACTCATTGTGCGCAATGGCAGAGCTTGATGCAGCTCCTGAAGCCTGACAGGACAAAGTAAAAGGGAAAAAGGAGCTTTAATGTCGGCCACTACATTACAATTCCCTAAATTTGATTTTATTTTCGCTCCATCATAACCGCAGTCCCAGAGCTGGGCAAGGATGACTCAGCAAACAGGAGTGTGAAGCTGTCTCTGTGAAAAGAGACGCCAGAGAGCGAGCGAGTCAGAGAGAGGGAGAGAGAGCAAGAGAGAGAGGTAGCGAGAGTCTGCCTGAGACTGCAGCTGCGCGGCGCCAGACAGCCACCTCCATGGCGGCTTCCGCGACGTGTCTAAGTCCCTGCCCAGCAAGCGCCCTCTCTCTCTCTTTCTCTTCCCGCTTCACAGCACTTCGGAAAGGAAACCAGCAGCCATGTCCTCCATATTGCCAACCCGTGCAGGATATACGGACTCCTGCCCGTGCAGGATATACCAACTCTTGCCCGTGCAGAATATGCCTGATTTTGATAGGCCTAACCGCGTTTCATGTAGAAATAACCGTCATGTTCCACACGTTTCGAAACAGAACAGCGTGCCACACATAGGCACGATACCGTATCGTCATCGATATACGGATACTGTATCGTATTTTGTAGTGTATCGCATCGTGAGGTCCTGTACGGTGGCGTGCATTTTTAGGAATTTAGGAAGGAGAACTATATACCCCCCCCCCCCTTTTGGTTATCCCGCCCCTGTTTTTTTGAAACCCCACTCTCCCATTTTGGCTATTCCGCCCCCTCCCATTTTGGGATATCCCGCCCCCTACTTTGGACATTCCCCCCTTGTTTTCTCCTTCTCACACATCAGCGCAACGTCCGTAAAGAGAGCAGAGCAGAGAAGAGAGGGAGAGAGAGAGAGAGAGATAGAGAGCGGTATATAGTTCTCCATTTAGGAAGGAGGCACCAAAAGGACAAGGGGGAGTCAGACCTTGACCATCGCCAAATCAATTTCGTAAGCCTGTCGGGCGAATTAAAACATTGGCTAGGTACGTATTTCGGTACGGCTGTGTACGGCGGAGCCGCGGATCCCAACCCGGAATTCGTACACGAAACTTTGACTTTTAGTAGGGCGTGTCAGACTTAAAAAATTCTCGTAATACTAAAAACTCGATATTCGTAACATTTCGAGTCAACGTCAGTAAAACTAAAATTCCCGAGCCTAGTTTTTCGCACTCGCGGCGCGGTCCTGTTCGCACTCCGCGATCTCCGTCTTCGCACTTCTCCAAACGCCGTCTTCGCAACTTCGCCCTCGCGCGGGGCCCTCAGACTTAGAAACAGCGCCGGCGCGGCGCGCGGAGACCGCTTGTCGTTGTGTCGTGTTGCGCGTCACGGGCGGGCGCGGGCGCGGGCGGGAAGCCGGGAAAACAACCATGACGTCACGTTGACGCGATTCTCGCCAGTATTTTCTTCGCACGTCCATTTCGGCGCCTCTTTTGGGTGCGAACAAAATCGTGCGAAGAAATGCAATTTCAGTAAACCCCACGGGTCAATCTTCGCAACGTTGACCCGTTGACTTAGTACAGTTGACTTCCGTTCGGTTCGGTTTAGGTTCGGGGGCGCGATAATTTTTAGTACTTAGTAACCTCGATTCTCGTAATACTAAAAACTCGATATTCGTAACATTTTGTTAAGTCTGACACGCCCTAGTATAAGGAATTCGGGAATTTCGTAAGCGATGGTCAAGCTCTGTAAGACTGTAACCCCCTAATGGCATGTCCTTTTGTCCTTTTGTCCTTTTGTCCTTTTGTCCATGTCCTTTTGCTGTCCTTTCAAGAGGGAGAAGTGATCATTTGCATTCTGACAAGCGCACTAGGGATAAGCGTAAGGGCTGCTCTAAGGCTGAGGCTGTGTGTGGCATACATTCAGAGCTATTAGGGTTGCTCCGTTCTCGGGGTAAGGATGGCCGGGTGCTGCCATGCGGCGCTCTCTGTAGTTGTGCTTCTGCTGACTGCAAACATTGCTTCTGCTTGGGAGTTTCATGAGAGTTCAAGCTACCAGCGGGGAAGAGTCGGCTTGATTGAACAGAATGCATATTATACAGGCGGAGAGAAGCCAGGCCATGAGGAATATGCAGCCATGGCGCGTTGGCTGGTGGCTGAAAGTACTTGGGGAGTGCTCAGGTTTGGAGGCAAATTTCTCTTATGTTTGTTTTGGTACTACAGCCATGGCTAAGTCTCGCTAAACTGCAATGCCTGTCAGCAAACCGCATTAGTTTCCCGCATTGTATTCAATGTATGCTGGCTTATTTTTTTCCGTTTTATCTGGCTTTACTACATTCAAACTCGTCTTGTTTTTTCCCGAATGCTGTATCCGTGGCGTTGGCATGCTTCTGTGCGGAAATTCCTCATTCTCAAACATGGTCTGTATCTATCGGCTGCAGCACTGTCTCTAAACGCTTGAAGGGCAGCCCGTTTGGGTACGTATCTCCTCCTTTCTCCTACTTTCGCCCATATTTGAAACATCATAAGTTGTGTACCTGAGTCTCAGACTGAGACTTCAAATAACTTCTGGTTTGGCATGTTCAGTTCCATAATATGCTGTTCAGGCCCTCTGTCGGGAAGCGAGGATCATTACTCTTATATTTAGCTCTCAGAATATAATTACATGTCTCTTGGTCAAACTGCAGAACTCAACGAAAACAAAACCTCTTCTGGTTGTCTTTTCTGCTCAGAAGTGCAGTAGATAGGAGCATTTTTTCTTTTTGTTTTAGCTGTTGTCCTGGGGTTTGAGTGATTGTGGGCTAAAGTTTGGTAGTGTTGCAATACATGCCAATGTCGTTGAAGCTCTTCTCCCCTTGCAGAAATCCTAATAACTAAGTCTTGGAATGTTGCAGCAACGTTGTTTCCTTCAGTGACGGGCCTGCCATCAGAGCTTCTGGCCAGCCATACTTCTACCTCACTGCCCTTGACCCTACCGCCTCGGATGTGGTAGATGACGCTCGCTGCTCCTTGACAGTGGCTGAGATGGCCTTGGGCACATGTGGAAAGAACGATCCAGAGAGCCCTGCCTGCGCAAAGCTCACTCTATCTGGGCAGGTAAGCTCCACCTCTCTTAAACTCTTTCAGTCACTCGAGAGAGAAGCATTTCCCAATCCAATCGAATAGCCAATCGCGAGAGATCATCGGGAGAATGTCAAGAATATTTGGCTGTGTATAATAAAGGTTACATTTTGTATTGATGATAATAGCTATTGAATGTGGGCATGCTGGGTGTGGTTCCACAGCTCAAGCGAGTCGAGGACGAAAGGGAGGAGGAGTTTGCCAGAGATGCTCTTTTCTCAAAGCATGACGAAATGAAACGTGGGTGCCTTTGTCAGTTTCCTTGTTTTGTTCAAATTATGAACATGGTTCGTTCAGAGGCATCCAATTCACTCATTATCGCACACACTCTCCTTATGCATCCTGTCATTCGTGAACTAAAATCAAGAGTTTGTTCTCCTATTTGCTCTTTGAAGTCTTCTACGGTTGCAGTCCTCCTTGGACTTAACATTTGCCGCCTGCTCAATACCTTCATGTGCAGACTGGCCAGCGAGTCACGGATTCCATTTCTACAAGTTGCAGATTGAGGACATTTTCCTTGTGGACTGGTTTGGCGGAGCCAAGTTGTTAACTGTGGAAAATTATTTCCGTACTCCATCCCCTAATAACCCGAGGGATCGCGAACTGGACGAGTCAGTTGCCTCAATGCTGATGTTGAAGGTCGGCTGAGGACGAGGAGAGCCAATGATGCGGCCCCACCCCATGCATGCAAAGTCTGCTCGCAACGTATACATATAACTGACAAGAGGACAGTCTAAGTTCCAGCGTCTGGCCCGAGCATTTGGACGCAATGCATGTGGGTGAAACAACATAAGCATAAGCATTATAAATTCATAAGCATGTAATCTAAGGAGTGGCGCAGAGTTGCCATGTTGAGGACTGGATAGGGTGAATTCTTGACATGAGCCCCAATTGGCCGTCCAATGGGAACCACAGCACCGGCAGGAGGATCCTTTTTAAGTATTTACAACTTCTGTAGGCCTCTATACCTATCGAGGTGGGAAAACATTGGCATTTCGAGTTATTTCGAGCTTTTTGGCAGCGTGAGGTGGGCGTTGTTGAGAACAATGCTGTGGACTGACTGACTTACGCCAATGAAGAGATTGAATGCTCTCCCGGTGACTAAAAAGAGAAGGGTGACGGTCTATCACCTTAAAAATTTGACCTCAAATTATTTGTTGTCTTTTGTGTTAGTTAGTAGTAGGATCTGTTGCCTGACTGAATATTGAGGACGTTGTCTTTGCATGAGCTTCCGGTTCATTGTTCGAATTTAATACAGGAGGATATGCCCAGTGCTGTGACAAAAGGCTAAATTGTAACTGTTTAGGTAATGAACGAATGCAACTTCCTTGCTTTTGCCCCTCCTGTAGAAAAATCTGTAAAAACCTGCTTCTACAAAAGATCTGATTCGAGTACAAGGAAGACAAGAAAGAAATGAAAATCTGAAATGTCGACCATTTCTTAATGTCGATGGCTAACTTCCGGGTAATGAAAGGGGAAGGGCGCGGTCCTTGGCTGGTAAACTTTGGATCGTTCATGGAGTAATCAAACCAATGGTTGCCAGTGTTTGCCAAGCATTGGCTAAGCCTGTTAGCTAGCGAACCTCGCCAACCATTGCCAGTGGTTGAAGCCTTTGGTTGGGAGACCTTGCCATCCATTGCCAATGATCAAAGCCACTGGATTCACTCAGATGCAACCACTGCCTCTGTGGTTTAAAGCTACGATGGCGGACCTAGCCAACCGTTGCCAGTAGCTCCAAAACCATTGAATTCATGGTCGGCGGGCAATGGTCGAAACTCAAAACCATTGACTTCACTTTTAGACAACCATTGGCAGTGGTCCGAACCATTACGGTACGGTACCAATGCCAAATTGCCAATGGTTGGCACCATTGGTTTCGTCTGAACGGTCGCCCGTGCGAACGGCGACGATTCTCGGCGGCCCCACCGACATATTTATTCCTTCAAGATCCGTTATCCACGTGGCAGCACCTGCTTGCTCAATGTCACGTGAAGTCAAGAGGCTCCTCCAGCACTCGCCACGTGGTCTCAGCCTGGAATATTTTCGACGCCGTGCTCTACTCTGCAAGCGCCACGTGGCGCGAGATTTCGGGTGCCGCCTGAAGAAATTTGGCGAGGGCCTTTCTCCATTGAGGGCCCATAGTCAAGCGTCGGCCAGTCAGAATGTACCACGTGTACAAATTGCATACGTGGCGAGTCATCCATTGGTTGTGCTGACTCCAGGAGTTCAGGAAAACGGTGGGATGGCACTGCTCTCATTCTGAAGGTGAAAATTTGCACTCGCTAATCGACATCAATACAGTTTTCTGATGAAGCTCTGATTTACACACAATACTAGTTCTGTTTCAAATACGTGACACAAAAGTTAAGAATCGATACCTTAGTAGGGCTAACTCGAGTACAGTAGTGTATGCCGGTGGTTAAAGTGCAGACTGTGCAACAGAAAGACAGGAGGGGAGAGGAGAGTAGAGAGAGAGGAGAGGATATAGCTCCAGACTTACAAGCCCTTGCAGCTTGAATTTGTTCTGCTGAGTGTTATTTGGTCGATCGCTGATTACCTGCATAGCATTTTTGCGACTGTAAGAATGGCGCGTATCTACGAGTCGCCGGAGAATGAGGTCGCCATAAAGCTCATGCAGGGCATGCGCGAGTCCGATGATTTGAAAGAGGCTGGCGGAGGTCTGTTTTCTCTCACAACAGCGCTACCCCCTTTTATTTGTTGTTTGCTTTTGACTGAAAGGTTTTGAACCTGGCAATGGTCACTAGCCCCATGTGGAAAATCGCAGGTTTGAGAGTGCTGTACCGGTTGCTATTAACAGCGGTGGCAGGCTGACAATATGCTTGGAAAAACATTATGTCCTGAAAATGTTGTCAGCTTAATGCCAGTGGCAAGTGGAAAAAATCAGTACACTTGACTGGATGGCTGCTTGCATGCAGACAACGAAGAGGTGGAGCTTGCCGGCGGAATCTCCCCAGCAGAGGCGCATAAGGTACATCACGAACAGAACAAGGAGTATTCAGACATTATTGGAGGGGGGGAGACAGGCGATCACCACGAGTCCTCTGAAAGGACGGGAGCATTCAACAAGCTGAAAGACAAGGCGAAGAAGATGAAGGAGACAATTAAGCGCGAGTTTGGCAAGTCTGATCCATCCGGCGCCAGCCAACAGCCTATTCCCGCACCTCCTCTTGCCGCAGGGGCAACGAAGGACAAGCCGGTGCCAGATGATTTACCCGAGCAGATGACAAGGCCTGTAGCTGGTGATCAGGTTGGCACATCCCTCAACGCTTAGAGCAGGAAAGCGTGCCATTTGCTAGAAAAGCACTACGGAAAGCGTCAACTACTATACACGTATCTCGATGTAGAATAGTGCAGATATGCATAGCAGAATTCAATGACTGTAAATAATGACATTTGTCATCGATGTACCTTCTTGCAACCAAAGACAAATGTCAATAAGTCAGTTCATCGCACCTTGTACGAGCTTGCTTTGATAAGCTTGTGAATGGAATCCCTATTTCACTGTTTTTGCAGACTTATGAAGCGCTGATGCTTGCCATTCTTTGTTTGGAGAAGGTCACTTATCGAGCTCTAAATATCTGTAGTTTTTGCTTGTGAATTAGACACCCGTGGCCGGCATTCAAGAAGGCCGAAGCCTAAATGAAAGCGTAGGTACACCCGAGATCCTTGGGAAAGACTTCCACTTCCCCTCGCCGACGGAAGATGCAGTGTCAGGGAAGGATGAAAAAACAGTTGCTGATATCGCCAAGTTGCGCGCAAATCCTGAATTGTTTGGTAAGAAGCTCAATTTGCAGATGTATCCGTTCATTAACAGAGCAGTCGGTGTGGCTCTACCCTTGTTGTCAAGAATTTGTGACTTCAATATTTCCGGTGACTCTCTTGACGCGCGCTTTGGAATTTATTTTACAAAAGTCGAAACACTCTTCTACCAATGAATCGACTTGAATGGAATGCTACAGCCATTCCTCAGTTTCCAACCTCTGCATTAATACTGAGTTTTGATATATATATATATATATATATATATATATATATATATGCAAACCCAGTGCTCAACCTGGCTCTTGTTTCTCAAGTTTAGAGGTGGTGCATTTACTCTCAAGTTCCTGTCGATTGACACCTAATATTACAGGACCAGCCATGATTGCATTGGTAGAATTCCTGTCCTAGTCCTCATTGTCGAATGCTCGTAAGGACTTTTTTTACGTTCAATTAAATACTAGAAACCCACAGGAGTGGATGGACGATCACAGGAATGCTGAGGCAGTTGCATCATTGCGGGCCTGCATGCAGAGCAAGTGAAGCTGCATGGTGCCGCCACTCCTCTCGAGATCGCATCAGCCTTACAGCCGCCATCCGAAATGACTGGGTTCACTCCTCCATTCGAACCTCCGGTTTACGCTCACTCTCGCAAGTTACACGAAGAGGAGCCGCTGAGGGAGGAAGCAGCAGAGGTGCCAGAAGGAGTGCAATCCAGATCCCTCCGCATGCAGGATTCAGCATATTTTGATGCCCTGGATGAGGTGGATGATAAGGATGATCGAGACGAAGTGTCTCTCGCTGCAGACTCTCCTGCAGCAGAGGTTGACGAGAAGGATGGAGCCAAGCCTTTGGCAAAGGGAAATGCGGAAAATCCAAAAAGTTTACAGGAGGAGGTCAACGACTTAGTTGGTACACCTGCCAAGCAAGCGAATGCCTCCGCAGAATCAGCTGACGAGCGTGAGACGAAGTCAACAGGGGTAATGTCTATGCTAAATGGAGGGACATTGACTGCAGGAAGCCCTAACCTGTTTACCGGAGGTGCATTTGCACCGGCTGGAGGGGTCGATGATCGGCAACAGCAGCGGGAGGAAGAAGCGGAACTTTCCGGTCAAGGTCAGGCGAATGTCCAGGCAGATACGCACAAGAACGACGATGCTGATGCCAATGACGAGCACACGAAAAAGAAGTCGACCAGTATTTTGGGATTTGTGGAGTCCATGTTGGCGCCCGTGATAGGCAGCAGCAATTCATCTACAAACACAGGTAATCAGCGTATGTTTGTAAATCCTGAATAAACTTTTCCACATGTTTCAATGTTGTCCATCGATGTTACTCTCCAAGCTTCGTTTTTAATGTTTGGACAGAGAGCCAAGAGCCTGCCAAGTCCAAAGACAGAACCCTAACTTCATCCAGAAACTCTCACACCCCATGTAACGTGTGGAGAGCCAGTTCCAAGTCAGGGATGGGTGGTTGGAGGAAGGGCCGAGAGCGAGGGCTGGCTTGGTAATTGTTTGCTGGAAGAATGGCCTGTGAACTCTCATGATATTCTCAACTCTCAGAATTATAACTATTGTCCTGCACTTGCTTTCGTTGGAATACCAGGTTGAGGGCGCGATGAAGGTTAATTTCAATGGGCGAAGATGGATGGCGAGACCAAGCAAGTGCTTATGAACAGGTTGCCTTTGGGAACTTCTCTGTTGCCTCCTGTTGTAAATATTTGTAAATCGTGCTGTTACGTTCATAGAAACGTTGACATCCGCTATTTTTGGTTCAATGTCGCATTACTGTTCCTAAACACTCGATCTTCTTTACCGGGAGGTGTGAAACATCTAATCTCAATCTTGAAGAAATCTAAGCAAGGGACCAGCGTGTCTGTTTCGTCTCCTCCGCCTCCCGTGAGCGCCGATGTTCACTTTAATTCCAGTCCCTACAAAGCTGGCCGTGAGGCAATGCCCAAAAGGCAACTTTGAAAGTTATTGGCAATATGCACAAGTCTTCTTTCAGCCGTTTCATGGTTTGCAGTGTAACCGCCACACTCGAACTACAGAGGGAGATATTCCAAAAATGATCTGTTCCTTTTTTCTTGACGTTACATCGTGGTGTTGCTTAGATCCACTGCTCATGAGCGTGATCCCCCCTGAGAGGTGGAGCTGCCCAGCTCCTTGCTCCAGTAGTGAGAACGAACGCCCCCCCCGCCTCCCACAGACCGAGACGCCAACGAACTAAAGCGAACAGCAAGCAGAAATGATAACTTGGGTTCAAGAAAGGAGCGTACAGCGTACCTTTTTGTTATTCAGTAATTCATTAATTCCACATTGAAGCCCATCCAAGCGGTCGTGAGCTCAGCACGGGACCAGAGCCAGAGCCCTCCACGCACATTCAAATTCCATACCATACCATACACATCAAAAGTTTCACACTTCCTAATCTGGACTACGGCCGTGCCTCTAGTAAAGGTACCGAATCGCAGCATGCCACGTATTCGCATCGACCTACCTGGCAAGCTCCCATTAGCTGCGTACCTCCACAGCGGCGACTCACGCCATCGCGTGTAACAGCTACATGTAGCCGCACGACTCCAATGCGCCGCCGGCAGGCGCGCACCTGCCGAGGAGTCAGCAGCACGAACCGCCACGTAGGATGTAGGCCACGTGGCGACTTCTCAGCAACCCGCGTGTCGCGCAGAGATCGCGGGCTGCACGTACGGCCTGACACGTAGGCGACCGTATGACACGCGGCAGCCTGTGCGCGGTCGGTGCCAAGTGTGCCTGGCCGCGCCAAGTGCCGGCCGCGCTCTAATAGCCGGCGGCCCTCACAAAGGGATTCAGGGGAAGGGGAATAGCTGCTGCAGGCGGGCAGGCAGGCAGGCAGGTGCAGGGAAGCAGGGGTGGGAAGGGCCTGGAGCTCAAGGAGGGAGGGAGGGAGGGAGGGAGGGAGGGAGGGAGGGAGGGAGGGGAGGAAGGAAGGCAGGAAGAGGATTGCGATGGCGCAGCTGCAACGCAGAGATGAGTTTGCGAGGGAGCAGGGCGCACAAGGTGAGGCGACCGGGGGAGATGGCAGAGGGCGGCTGGGGTGTTCAGTTTGGAAGGAAGAGGACGGGGATGAATATGAGAATGAAGATGTGGATTCATTGACAATTTCTGATTTTTTTGTTGAAACCGCGTTACCAGCTTGGGAATGTGTGCTTTCGGGTTGTCATGTGTCACATTGTAGTACAGCCGACAGGCACAGTTACGTTTCGTGTTTCTTTGTTTTTTGAATTACTTCTTTAGTTGACGTCTGATAGATGCTGCTGATATCCGCAGGGGCGGACGCGTTTGCGCAACATGATGCGCATGAGCAGAAGAAGGGTGGAATCTTTGCGAAACTGAAAAACAAGGCTAAACAAGTGAAGCAGAAGATCGGAGGACACAGTGAAACTCCGAAAGCACAAGTTGAGGATGCGACAGGGCAAAAGCAGCCACAGCAACCGAACTGCTTTGGATTACTTGACTCTGACAAGGTTGATTTTCATGCAGCTCCCAGTACCGCCTTTGCGAAATGCTAAGAAACAAGGTTTATGGGCTTTGGAGGAGTTGCGATGTTATAGGGTGTGATGAAAAACCGCACTAACAAAAAATGCCGTTGTGTTGAACTCTGGTTGTTCACCCGTTGGTCGCAAAAAAGACAAGAAGTAAAAAGAATTGGTGTATACTAGCCAATTCAATGCATACTTACGGGCTGAAAGTACAGTTGTCCGTCTCTTGTGAAAGAACCAATCGTGCCATCGAGCTTTACCATGGTATGCAGAATATCCACGTCGCTATTTGGCTTTATACTGCAGGCCATTAACAGTTTTGTGGCAAATTGCTCAGATGTCTTCGTCTTCATCTTCATCGTCCTCCGATAACGAGGAAAGTTCCGACGGAGGGAAGGGTGATTATCTGGCAAGCGGTCAAGCCGAACATCCGCTACAAAGCACACAGATTGCAGATTCAGATTTGGCGAAAAATGCGTTTGACTTAGCCAAGGGGAACACAACTACAGGCGTTGGCGGAGGGCCAGGTAAGGCCATCTGAGTTGGGTTTTCTGCTTTTATGTCACAAAGGCTGAAAAGTGTGGCTGCTCTTTATCCAGGTAGTTGGAAGGAGGAGGAGGAGGTTGCTCGAAGGAGTTGCTGTTAGGCAATTGTTTTATAAAATAGCAGTGTAATGACTGGTGCCACGAGATTGTGAAGTTTGACTAGTTTAATTCGTGTAGTGGTTATGGAAGAACAATTGATGCTTAAATTTTGGACGATAGAATATTTAATCATGGCTTCAATTACAGAACTGCTTGTCTGCCTACCTGGACGTTTCTCACTTGAACCGGCACTTGTCTATGCAGAAGGTAACTTGGGTGGGCCGCCTGTGATTGCCGGGCCGGCCTCGGAGGCAGCAGGCAAAATTGCTCGTTCAGAAATTCCTCCAGCGTCTTCAAGTCCCGCTGGCGTGGTAAGTAACTGAGAATGGTCTCTCTGTATAGACACTGGTGCTTCGACTTTGCTTTCTGTAGAGCACCACAGCAGCAGCAGCAGTTTCTTGTTTGATGCGTCGTTCTCTGTAAATTGGTCAAAAGGGTTCTTACGTCACCCTAATTGTTTTTATCCACGTCTGTGCAGCTCCATGATGTTCCACCTGAAGCCTTGGAGACAAACGCTGGCAAACTGGACCTCCAAGGAAACCAAGCAAACCTATCCCAGCAGGCTGATACACCTCACGTTGGACAAGGTTACAGCGCTGCTGGACAATTTGTACCAGAGGAAAGTGAAAAAGCACTAACTGCTGGCGATGCTTCGACAGCACTAACTGCTGGCGATGCTTCGACATCTGTTACTCGTGGTATTGGCGAGTCTGCGAGTAGTTTACCTCAAGAACGTAAGCATAAATTCAGGGAAGCTGTCAAATATGCGGGAGACCTGGCTCTGGCAGGAAGTGTGTTGGCCATCGTGGGTGTGGGTTCAGCAATAGGAGCTTTCTCAAGGGAAAGTAAGGATAAAATTGAGCAGAAAGCTGATGAGTTGAGTGCTAACGCAGATCGCTTAGCAAAGGAGGACGAGGGCGTACCTGTTCAGGAACCAGCAGAAGCGCGGGTAAAGGCTGAGCCCGGAATGGATGCGCAGACAACAGCTCAGCACCTGTACAACAAAACAACGGAAAACGTTGAAGTCCTTCAGGAGAGTGCGGCAAAGACTCTTGGCTACAGGCAGGAGGGCAGTGGAATTGCTAGTGAAGCAGCCGTTCAGCCGGGACAGGTCAAGGACGACGACAAGGAAGGAGTGGATAGCGCAAGCAAAGTGAAAGATAATGTGGTAGGCGCTGTTGCTGGTGGTGCAGGTGCTGTGGGTGCAGCTCTCGGCCTTAACAAAGCTACTTCCTCGTCGTCTTCATCTTCTTCTTCATCCTCTGAGTCTGATGCCGAGCAAAATTCTAAGCAGCGGCTTTCTGGCCAGGACGACCTACATATGTCTGATGGGAAGTCGGAAGTGCACCCTCAAAAAGAAGGGAAAAACTATTTCCAGCAATTGGCAGATACGATCACGGGCAACAAGAAGAATGAATATGGTTCTGTTGCAGCAGAGGTCAATGAAGAGGACGGAGCCAAGCTTTTGGCAAAGGAACATGCGGAAAAACCAAAAAGTTTACAGGAGGAGATCAATGACTTAGTTGGTACACCTGCCAAGCAAGCGAATGCCTCCGCAGAACGAGAGACGCAGGCAATAGGAAGTGGACTTAGCAGCGACCAACCGGAGGAGACAGCAAACACGAATCCACATGCATACACGCCGGAAGCAATGGATATAGGACAGGCAAAGCCGACGCTTACTCAGAGAGCAGCTGACACTGGTTCGTATTTGAAGGACTCTGCAGTTTCTGTAGTAGGTCTCGGCAGGACATCGGCAACGGGAGAGGGGGAACGCACAGCTGCAGATTATAAGAATGAGTTGCAGGAGACAGAAGTTGGCAGCTTAAAGCAGCCAGAACAGGAGTCAGCAAATGCTGAAAACAAACCACCAACTTTGACGCAAAGACTAGCAAATAGTGCTGCATTTGTTGTCGGTAGGGGAGGTGGCTACACAGCTGAGAAGAGCCCTGTGACTGAAGAAGTGCAGCAGACTGAAGGCGAGAAGACACAATTGAATGAACCACAAGCGGCTGAGGAGGGTAGCACTCCACCCACTCTTACTGAACGACTGAAAACTTCTCTTTTAGGGCAGCCCCCTGCGACTGATGGAGGGCAGCAGACTGAAAGCGAGAAGACACAATTGAAAGAACCGGAAGCGGCTGAGGAGGGGAGCATTCCACCCACTCTTACTGAACGACTGAAAACTTCTCTTTTAGGGCAGCCCCCTGCGACTGATGGAGGGCAGCAGACTGAAAGCGAGAAGACACAATTGAAAGAACCACAAGCGGCTGAGGAGGGCAGCATTCCACCCACTCTAACTGAACGACTGAAAACTTCCCTTTTAGGGCAGACCCCTGCGACTGATGGAGGGCAGCAGACTGAAAGCGAGGAGCCAATGAACCAAACACAACAACCAACAGAAGAAAGTAGTAAGCCTCCTACTCTGACAGAGCGACTCAAAACTTCACTGATTGGGACGAGCAATAAGAATATCTCAACGACTGATGCTGGGGAGGAGGCGCCATCGTTGGAAGGCGAGAGTGGAGCTCCGTTGACTGAGGGCCAAAGGCAGGAGATTGGTGTTGACGAGAAGAAATCTGTGGTGCAGCAAGCAAAGGATTCTGCCACAGCTATCTTGGGAAGGGGTAATGCATCGACTCCGGCAGAAGCTCCAGGTGGTCTCCAACAGGGAAGCGTGCCTCCTGCAACAAACGAGTCACAGCATGCGGCAGAACCTCAAGGAAACAGAAACGTTGAGAATGTGGAATCTCAGGGAGTCGACAGAAATGCATCCCCTCGCCATGGTGTGTTAGGCCTCGTCTCATCCATCTTTGGAGTCAAGAATTAAGGTGTGGCGGTCTTTGTTATGGATTGATCATATGATGCATACCATCCCTGGAAACACTGTAGAGAAGAAAAATACTATGACTTGGTTCGAGCGGTCAAGAAACATCATGGCAGAACCTGAGACCGACAGGCATACGCATACATGTATCGCAATGATAGGCCAGTGCGTTAAATTTCCCTTTGGACAGTATGTGAATTTTGGATCTGGTGGGCCGCTGGGTTGGGTGAGCTATGCTGCAACGGCATCCGTTTTTGGGGTGTCGAACATGGTGTAAGCAAAACTATTTGGGAGAGCCAGAGGGCATTGCAAGGTAGCTGGGAAATAGGGAGGCAAAAAATGGCGAATGTTCTGTCGTTGTGTACACTTTTGTAAATGGCAGAAAATGTAACATAAGCGTGTCTCGTGTTGCTCGGATGTTGACGTGTATTGATCACCTTAATACGTCTGTTTCAAGATTGATGTATTATTCCTGTTGGATGGCTTGAATGCTGGGGACTGGTTAGCAAGCATAGCCAGATAACCCTAATTTTCAGTTGTTCAGCGCTTCATCCCAGACGAGGAATCTTGAAGTTTACTTGATAGCAAGCTATGTAAAGCGTATGCACAGTTGTTGCCACCATGGCCTCAGCCTCCTAACCCTCTGACTGTGAGACAGAAGATCTGTTTGCAAGAAATCCTAACCAGCTGCTCTTGGACGAATGTTGAAGAATACGACATCCTGAAATTGCAGATTTACAGGACGACACTGTACATTGTCTTTCAATTGTTTCTTTCAATCACTTTCAAACACCAATTGTGATATTGTTCACCCTTTGTCAGTAGTTTCATCAAAGAACTTGCAAAACAAAGAACCCTCATTGACCTGAAAACAATGGCGATGTGCATTATTGGTGACTATGTAGCGCAGCAAAAAATCCAACAACGCTCTTGTTCAGGTCCACAGACTCCACCCCCTCCAGCCTCTAGGACCGCCGCCCCCTAATGTCCCCTAGGAACCCTTCCCTGCACCAATCAGAAGCCGATTTGCCGCACGCGGATCCAAAAAGGGCTCCCGCGCACCGCATTTTGCACTGTATCGAGTTCGACTCCAGTTTCGCCTTGTTTGCCGTTCTAACAGGAAAGCTGCGAGCCGCAGCTATTTGAAAGAACGAGTACAGCGCTCTCTATCATGTCCTTTCGAAGAGCTAATACACACCAGTCCATCAGAACGTCCTGCGACTTAAGAAAGCGCTTCTCCTGAGATCCACCAGAATACATTTAAAGAACCCTTTTCACTAGAAAGGGCACAAAAGAAAAGGCTACTGCTCCTCTGTCCCCCGCACACTCTTTCGCTCTCTCTCTCTCTTTCTCTCTCTCTCTCTCTCTCCTCCCTATCCAAGGAAGGACATGTGCCGAAAACAAGCTAGAAACCTAACTGAAATCACACGTGACCTGTAAGCAGACGCGTGTAGCAAGCACACGCTTGCAGCAGTCTAAGATCCATGGGCGGCTTAACATGAAATTGAGCCGCCACTTCATGCTTCATGGTGTGGATAGGCCCGGAGTCTCGTGGACATTCCGAAGCCTGCAGATTATAGCCACAATTATTTAGTCAGAATTTCGGATTGATTTCAATCATCCAGTCGATGCTAAGTCTGTGAGAAAGACAGACAAATGCATTCGTCCCCTCAAAAAAGAAAAGACTCGCTTTTCCATCTTGTAAGGAGAGAGTTTCAGTTTTGAGAAACTTACAATTTGATGTAATCAGCACTAGTGAGTTGAAAAAGTTGGTCAGAGGATTCCCATCCTTTAGCTGCTCCACCTGGTCTGGCGAGACTCTGCTACTCTCAACGCCACCTGATTTCTCTGCTTCCCTTGAATCCTCGGCTGACTTTTTTGTATCGACCTCCTCAGTATTGTTCAACTTCTCCTGGTTCACACCATTTGCAAGCAGGTCACCTCCACCAGAAAGCTCCACCGGCGAAGTATCTGCCATACCAATGTATCCCCTATAAAAAAGGTAGACCAACTCACAGTTTTTTATTTTCTTTTTAAGTTTGATGTATTCTAGGTTATTGATGTTCCCTCTTCCTTGTCCTCATTGACACAAACCATGCTGCTGCTTGTGAACAAATTTGCAGCTCTTTTCTTTTGTTCTTCAACTTCAGATGCCATACTCTCGTGGCAATTCCTAGGTCAAGTTTTCCTTTATTCCACATTCCTGTAATATTAATATGCTGTATTGGAAAGCTATCAACTAGTGAGCTTCAATCAATTCATCAAACCCGTCTAAACCAGCAATTTCACTATTGCTTTCACTGTCCGAGTCGTTCCTACCCGTGCTTTTTTGCATGAATTTCGACCATCCCTTCTACCAGACTGTCTCCCCAAGCTTACCTTTATCTGTGGTCTCCATTTTGCCATTCAGTTGTACCGTTTCTGCATTCAGTGCTACTTCTTCAACAGCAGCTCCCATATCAACTGCGGCGATTAACGGAAGCCCTTCCAGAGCATTGCCATCATTTGCCTCTTCTGCAAGCCCTTCAACTGGTTTCAAATCGCTGTTAGCTTGGACACAATCTGCTCCTTCATCCAGCCTTTCCTCAACAAGGCTTTCAGCTTCTTTGACTTCTGAAGAATTATCCGGCTCTACACCTCCAGCTTCTCTCAGAAACTGCATTTCTGAAGCATGGATTTTTTCTACAGCCCCATTCTCAACGACAACCTCCTCCAGCTCCTTCTCATTGACTCCATTTTCTGTGTTTTCTGGAATCTTCGTTTCAACTGTAATGGGCTCGTCCGCAGCTTCTTTCGTGATTTCTGATTCCATTTCTTCCACTACCATTGGAACACTCACGCCTGCTTGAGCCATGTTGTGTTCAGTATCTGCCACTGGTGGCAAAGCCACTTCTCCCTCCACGCTCTCTGTTGTAGAGGGCTCAGTTACAACTGATTCTTGCTCAACGAGCTGCAGTTTCTTATCAAGCACTTTGTCAGCCACTTCATCCTTAGACACGTCCTCTTCTGCCTCCATCTTTTGGTCCTCTACCGCAAGTTCCGGCCCTAACGACAATACTACCTTTTCAGGAATTGTTGGCGGAGTCTCAACCACTTCAGCTGACTGTTGTTCATCGTTCTTGGCAGGACTCTCTACCATAGTATTCTTTACAGCATCTGTTGTGGCTCCATCTCCATCCTCTGAAGAGCTTTCCCCCTCCGCCCCCTCATCTTCCGCCTTCAAAGGATCGTGCGGTTCGTCGTCAGTCTTGGACTTTTTCTTATTCTTCTTCTTCTTCTTCTTCTTCTTTCTCTTCTTCTTTTTGGCCTCTTCCGAACCATTCTCAACTCCCCCAGCCCCCTCTAACTCGCTCCCCTGCTTTGCTCCTTCATGGATTGCTGTTGCTTCAGGCTTCATTGTTGTCTCTTTGTGAGTGGCAGGAGCAGTGAATGCCTTCATATCTGTCCCCCCATTTTGATGATTGGAGCTTTCAGTTGAGACTTTTCCCTCCTCTTCAACGAGAAGGTCCACATCGGCATCGGCTATTGCAACTGCCTCTGCAGCCGCCACCTCCTCCGTGCTCACTTTTGGAACCTCTCCATTCTCCGCCTTTGGCTTAACCCCGTTTCCCTGTTACAAATACACAAAAGTATCACAGTCAGCACCTATTGCTGTACATATAGTCACTTCGTTACCCCACAGCCCCCATCCCCCCCTCCCTTCCCCCCTCCCGCCCACCCCAATAAAAAAGACAACTGTAAAGTCAAGGCGAGTCAGCATGTCCAAACAAAAGTCAAAGTGAACCACACCCACACCCACTCTCACGCATATTCTCACTCACATACACTCTTCAACGAAAAAAAGCGAGAACGCTTCTCCACCTTAAAACAAGCACTGCAGGAAGCCCTTACGCTCCTTTCTATTGCAGGTTCAACTGTGTCCTTCCTCCCTGCCACTGCATTGAAAGGCGTAGCTCTGTGTTTCTATGCATGCAGATTAAGGGGGATAGGGAGAGAGAGAGAGAGCGAGAGAGAGAGAGAGAAAAAGTACCTTGGCAGACGGAGAAACGTTCTTCGCTTTGTTCAATGAAGCATCTGACTGTGAGTGAGAGTGTGCGTGAGAGTGCGAATGTGGGTGCGCGTGTGGGTGCGAGTTTGGCTGTGAGTGTGGGGGAGAGTAAGAGTGCGAGGTGCCCGCTGAGTGCTCCGCCTCCTTGTGGCCTCCCTTTCCTGACGAAGGTTTCCCCCTCGCTGATTCAGAGCTGCGTCTCCTCCCTGCAGCCATTGCATTCCGTTTCTTCTCACCTGCACCCCACAGCAATAAGAAAAACGTAAGACCAATAAGTGATTCAAACTGAGAAAAGGGAAAAGGGAAAAACGTGACTGGTTCAAAACCTCGCATCCTGGCACTGCAATGCAAAAAATCGCCCTCAACTGGGGACTCCCCGCCTCACGTCTTGACCTCATCGATGTATAGGGAATTGGACTCAAATCGACTGACTGTCCAGTCATCCACCAGTGACCAGTTGGACCAATTTTGACTCGTCTTCTCTATATGCTCGTGCAGTTGCGTTAGAACGCAAGGCAAGGAGTAAAACTGTCCATCAAATGGCACTCGAGAGAAATGTTCAATGCAGCTGAACCGACCAGAACTGCTGTTTGAACGAATGGATTAGCCACGGGCCGGAACAAAAAATGCCAACTTTGTGACAGGAAGCAGAGCAATCCCACACTTCATGTAGATGAGAAACAAACCCCTCCACCACTCCCTCTCTACTCCCACTCCTTACCTCTCTCCCACTCCTCCTCGTTCCCTCCTACCCTGCCTCCCTCCCTCCCACCCTCCTCTCCATTCCCTCTCCTCAATCCTCTACCACTTAGCCCCCTTCTCCCACATTTCCAGTCCCTCTCACATCACCCTCTTACCCCCACCCTCCTGTACCTCACCAAACTTATACCCACCGTCGAGACTTCTCCCTTCCCACCTTCAACCTTTTGTCTACCCCATGTTCTCCCTTCGCCTCTCCCATCCCTCACCTACCCCCCTCTGTCCTCACTTCCATCCGCTCTCTCTATCTACCCCATCCCAATTACCCCCACATTTCCCTCCACAACCCCAAGTTCTCCACCTTTTCCTTCCACCCCATTCTCTACACCTCTCCTACTTCGGTCCCCTTCCCTCCCTCCATCCCCTCCCCTCCCTCACCTCCCTCCCTCCTTCCCATCCTCACCATCTCCTACTTCCCGTCACCCTTGAGCCTCCTCCCACCTCCCAATAGACCTCTACCTCCCTTGTCTTCCCCCTCTCCCTCCCGCCACCTCTCCCTTCCCCGTCCCACACACCCTCCACTGCCCATACCCCCTCCTCTCCCAACAGAGACTCTCACACCCAAAATTCAACAGCCCCGCGCAGTTGCAAACCAACCAGCTAGGCTCAATCACGAAACGTCACGCGTCCCCTGCAGCTGTCACGCCGCCATGGCCACGGCCCCTCTGCCCTCCTCTCCCTCCCCCTCCCCGTCCCCGTCCCCGTCCCCGTCCCCCCACTCGCCCAATGGAGCGAACTTGTTCGCCAAACCACGAACTTTTATCGAACTTTTCAAATGTTTTTACGGACATTTTGACCCTCCGTCCAAGTAAGCGCGTCCTTTACGGGCAGGAAACGTTTGTCGGCGCTGCCCTCCGCACGTGCGGCCCCCCGAGGGCGCTCTGTCCAGAGTCGTGCGCCCTCTGCGCCTGACGGCTCCGCTCGGGCCGGCACGTGTCAGCGCAATATCGAGCGGCAGATCGGACCGTCCAAACTGTGAATCGGACGGTTGGAAGGCCTCCCTGAATCCGCGCTGGCAGCAGATAAGGCAGGGTTTATGTCGGCGCCCGCCCTCCGCCCGCCTCGTCCGACGTGTCAGTGCCACGTGGTAGCAGGCCCTGACACGCGGCACGTTCAAGCAGCAGAAATCCACGTGGCATGCGGATATTGGCTGATGCCCGACGGGCAGATTGATGGAACGAGCGGACTTCTAGAGGCTAAAGAGAAGAATTTAAACTTGAAAAAAAAAAGGCCTTTCAAAATTTTACCGGTTTGAGGCAATGATAGTCTTGAAAAATGGGAGAAATCTCAAAAATTCTCAGTTAAATGATTAAAAATTTCGAGAAATTCAATTGACGTGGCAGCGAAGGCAGATCGGAGTCGCCTATTGCGAAAAGTCAAATCAACCGCATCCAATAGAAATATGCCATGTAGGATATATTTAACACGTGGAAAATAACCATTGGTGGACGATCGATTCTAAGCTTGAAATGCACGCCGCGTGTACGAACGATGTCGGTGGATCGCATAGAAACGCAGGAACCGTGATGCTCCACAGCACTGCAACTGGCGTCAGTCACATGTGCGTGACAGGACAGGCGACGCTTCTGTCTCCATTAGCTCCAGTTAGCGTGATTTCGCGACATACGGCGCAACAGTCACGGGCAGTCGCAGCGGTTTCTATGTGCGGACGGAACAGGTCCCGCCGAGCACATACAACCGTAGCATTCACAAGGGAGGAAGAAACGAACGTGTCGGAGTTTCGGATTTCCATTGCGGTCACAAAAATTTGTTTGAAGATGGGATGTGCCAATCCTTCAGCTTCACAGTCTTGCCCTCCACAGCAGCGACGAGTCATCAACCAAAGCGCAGAATACATGCCTTATAAATTATTCCCCAAAGCAACATGTTTTACAAGGAGGACAATGTTCTATGGAATTGCTCCCATTTGTCCCCTCATGGCAGTAACTATCAATCTTCCTACCACTAAAGAGGAGCAAGACGCTGCCTCTAACGTGCTACGACTTGTTCCAACAACAGCCTCCCCTCCTTGCCACCTCGACCTCTACTGTTACAAGCGTTCCATGCGGCCGTTCAATTTGACCACCACAGTTTTACAACTGCTTCCGAAACTACTGCACAGAGAAACCGTTGTACGCCACGGTGTAGGACGGCAACGCATATGTGGCGATGCCTGCCCACGAGCCTCCATTGATGCCGGAGGCGTCCCAAATGCTTTCATATAAGTAGACGGGCTGAGTGGGGAAGGGCTGCCCCGCCACAGCCGCCACATTGCGCACCTGCACTCCGTCGATCCACCAACTGCGCAGCCTCCCACGCCAGCGTGAGTTAATTCCTTCCTTTCCGTGTCTCTCCTCTCTCCCTCTGTCTCTCCCCGCTCTCTCGATCTCCTCCCTCCCTCTGCGCCCCTCCCTTTCTCCCTTCCCTCCTCCCTTCTCTCTCTCTCTCTCTCTCTCTCTCTCTCCCACACACTGTCAAACCACAAATGCGAGTGTGAGAGGCGGCCTTACGTGATTCTGTCAGTGCCGTAGTAGACGGTGTAGGTGTGGAAGGCCGCGGAGCAGTCAAACCCGAGTGGGACAATCGTCTCGTGGCCACCGACCCTGCAGCACAAATGGCATGATGGCATGTGAGCCCACCATGGCATGCCATAGCATGAAGGAAGAAGAGGCACGAAATTGCATAACACGAAATGACATGGCAGGACCACAAGATTATTGAGCATGACATGAAGTGACGAGGCAGCATCGCATGGAAGCCGCCACCTACCCGTTGACGTAGTAGTTGAGCTGCACGGAGGTCTTGGAGTTTCCGAGCCACTCGAAGTCGATCTCGTCCTGCGTCCCGCTGCCCTCCAGGGAGGAGAGGTACAGGGAGGACACCAGACCGCTGCACATAGAACTTTCCGCTGACGTCAGTCTCCGTTTATAGTGAACAAATATAGAGCAGTGGCCCAGCAATTAGGAGGGTAAACGAGGGAGAGAGTAGGAGAGAGTGGGAGGGAGAGAGAGTGAGGGAGAGAGAGGGAAAGAGTGGGAGAGAGAGTGAGGGAGAGAGAGGGAAAGAGTGGGAGAGAGAGGGGGAGAGAAAGAGGGCGAGAGAGGGGGAAAGAGAGAGCGAGAGAGAGAGAGGGGGAAAGAGAGCGAGAGAGAGAGAGAGCGAGAGAGAGAGAGAGCGAGAGAGAGAGAGAACGAGAGCGAGAGCGAGAGCGAGAGCGAGAGCGAGAGCGAGAGAGAGAGAGAGAGAGAGAGAGAGAGAGAGAGAGAGAGAGAGAGAGAGAGAGAGAGAGAGAGAGAGAGAGAGAGAGAGAGAGAGAGAGAGAGAGAGAGAGAGAGAGAGAGAGAGAGAGAGAGAGAGAGAGAGAGAGAGAGAGAGAGAGAGAGAGAGAGAGAGAGAGAGAGAGAGAGAGAGAGAGAGAGAGAGAGAGAGAGAGAGAGAGAGAGAGAGAGAGAGAGAGAGAGAGAGAGAGAGAGAGAGAGAGAGAGAGAGAGAGAGAGAGAGAGAGAGAGAGAGAGAGAGAGAGAGAGAGAGAGAGAGAGAGAGAGAGAGAGAGAGAGAGAGAGAGAGAGAGAGAGAGAGAGAGAGAGAGAGAGAGAGAGAGAGAGAGAGAGAGAGAGAGAGAGAGAGAGAGAGAGAGAGAGAGAGAGAGAGAGAGAGAGAGAGAGAGAGAGAGAGAGAGAGAGAGAGAGAGAGAGAGAGAGAGAGAGAGAGAGAGAGAGAGAGAGAGAGAGAGAGAGAGAGAGAGAGAGAGAGAGAGAGAGAGAGAGAGAGAGAGAGAGAGAGAGAGAGAGAGAGAGAGAGAGAGAGAGAGAGAGAGAGAGAGAGAGAGAGAGAGAGAGAGAGAGAGAGAGAGAGAGAGAGAGAGAGAGAGAGAGAGAGAGAGAGAGAGAGAGAGAGAGAGAGAGAGAGAGAGAGAGAGAGAGAGAGAGAGAGAGAGAGAGAGAGAGAGAGAGAGAGAGAGAGAGAGAGAGAGAGAGAGAGAGAGAGAGAGAGAGAGAGAGAGAGAGAGAGAGAGAGAGAGAGAGAGAGAGAGAGAGAGAGGAGAGAGAGAGAGAGGAGAGAGAGAGAGAGAGAGAGAGAGAGAGAGAGAGAGAGAGAGAGAGAGAGAGAGAGGAGAGAGAGAGAGAGAGAGAGAGAGAGAGGGAGAGAGAGAGGGAGAGAAGGGCGGGGGGCTCTAACCTCGTGTCGCCTGCAGGACACTTAACGTTAGCAGAGAAAGTTGTGCCTGGGGGATATCTCACGCTAGTGCGGGCCCTGCCAGCTGTTACACCCACGTTTCCCTTCCATCTTCACCAACCAAACAACTCCAAAGCAGAAAATGAGGTGAGTGACCAGAGAGGGAGATAGGGGGAAGGGAGGGAGTGAATGTACTGGAGGTCCTGGTGAGAGTGATGGCGAGCGATCCGCCGGAGATGACCACGCTGGCGGGATCGCCCGCGTCGAAAACGATCGTAGGAGCCGTTCCCGCGGAGGGACCGCTCGGAACGGTCACCGGGGGACTGCTCGGAACGGTCACCGGGCTCGGAACGGTCACCGGGGGACTGCTCGGCACGGTCGTGGGAGCCGGCCCGTGCTGCCTCATGGGAGCTAGTCCTCGGGCATGGCAGCTGGACATGGAAAAAATTCAGGACGGCGGAGTGTTAGAACCTCTCTACCTCTCCCTCTCTCTCTCTCACCCCTACGAGCATCACACACTCTAAACAAATTGAACTTCACTGCTGACGTCTCCCTCGCACCTGCCCACCGCGGCGGCGAAGAGAAGCACAGTGAGAGCGGCGGTGGCCATGGCGGGTGGTTGGGTGGGCGGCTCTTCACAGAGGGGAGAGCGGAGGACGGAGGGAGGTAGGGAGGCAGCGAGGCGGAAGGAGGCGGGCCTTCCTCTCTCCCTCCCCCCCCCCGCGCCCTCTTATCCGCCGCCGGCCGCAAGTCTCGCGGCGCGCAGTGCCCGCGCCGTGCCACGCAACGCAGGGGAGCTCCGCCGTCGCGGGAGCCAATCAGATCGTGACACACGTCCCGCCAAAAGAGAAATACCGACAGCTCTGTCCGGACGTCGCCGACCACGGATCGGATCGGTTACGGTCGGTTCTGTCGAACCGTTGGGATGGGGCCGTACGGTATTGTCCGATCTGGACCGGATTTGCGGGGAGGGCGAAACGTGGCATCCCGGTTATTCAGGAGGCGCCACGTGGCGGAGGCGAAGCGGGTCGGGGGGCGGGCGAGCGCGCCGGCGGCCTCGTAACGGTACCGGGCGGGAGCTGACGCCGGGCGACTGACGACGAGGCGTCGCACGGCCTGCGATTGAGCGTGCGACTCGTGCGACGGCATGCGATGACGTGCAGCGATCGTTGGAAGCTTCCTGCGGCGTCAAACTTTTGGCGTTCAACGGAAGTTGGCGAGAAGGCGCGCACTCTCGTTAGACGTGTTAGCGCTAGTTTTTAGGCCAAAAAAGGTGTGTATCTAGACAAAAGGGTGTGTAAGTAGCATTTTCCTACTACTACTACTGATAATACTATTAAATATGTTAATGTGTAGTCTGTTCCAATGAGTTCATTGCAGAGTTGAGTTGCGGAGTGTGGCCCTAAACGAAGTCGCGCGCGTCGTTGTTTGCTGTGTTGGCGCGGAGGGGTGTCGTCTGCTTGCGGAGGGATGCCGTATTGGATACTTGGCCACTCTTTCGGGGCATTTTTCTGGACGCTGTTGTGGTTGACTGGTTAGTTTCCAAGCTTGGAGACGAGTTAACCGCATTTCTCTGCATTCCTCAGTTTAACAACAACGAGTAGGCGGTCTTTGCTAGCGCCTGCTAGTCACACCTGTTTCAGTTTGTTTGGGATCCTTGCACCTGAACTATGACTGCTTTTGTTGCAAACAAGTACGGGTGGGCTGTTGTGGTTCACGTTGCTCTGGAGGGCTTCCAGAACCCACGGAAGCACACTGGATCCGTTTATAAACCCTAGCGGCCTCGGGATTGGCTTGCAGTGGTCGCTGATGTCTTCCCTGTCAAGCATTGTAGGGAGGATAGGCCCTTCCATTTTTCTTGAGTCTAGTAACAGGGCTACAATGAAGATTCATAGAATCTCAATAGACTAGACTAGCTTTTTGTTCTTGTTTTTGTCTTTACTTCGTTTTTTTTTTCTTTTTTTTTTCAAATCCAATCTATGAATAACGTATGTTTCTCTTGATATTATTGCCACCATTGAAACGTCCACCCAGGCATACGAAACACATTTGGAACTTTAAAACGGGATTCACAAGTCATGGCATCTGAGTTATCGAAAGACACTTCGAAAAAACGACCTCAGCGAGGCGCCACGGCAGCTCTGCAAGCCGCTCCGGCTGGGTGCCAACGGCCAAGTGGTGTGAAATTCACACAACCTGAATTGAACGGCAATTGAATTGAACACTACATCACAGGCCACGCAAGGCCCTGCAGGCTCTCAACTCTTTAAACTCCCCCTCACTTCAGCAGAGACTTGATGATTTGGCGGACATTCAGCTTCTTGAGATCAGTATAGGTCTGCCCGCACCCTACAAACATGACGGGTGCTCCGGATATGTACACCATGGACAGTGCCGCTCCCACCTGTATCGTCAGCAGGAAGCAGATTTCAGTCAGAATAAGTAGAGGGAAAGAATGGAGTTCATTTCAACGCCCCCCTGCTGGCTCAGCTTCTGAAGCATAAAGTGACTTTGAGTGGATCAGTTAGAGTTGGCTGACCTTATCATCAATTGTGTCAAACTTGGTGAGCAGGATGCCGTCAATAGCCTGCAGCTGCTGAGAGGTGGAGAGGTCCGCCAGTCGCTGATTGAACTTAGTCAGCTGGTCGACCGCATCGTTGCCGACAAGAGCCTCTCCCACAAAGAGGCACTGCACATTGCAAAAGCCCAACAGCTGCAGTAAGGGAACATGCTTCACGGAAAACAAGACACAGATGCTAACAAGAATACGCAAATGCATGCCGAAGAAGTGAGCTTGGCAGTCACTGCTCAGACAGATTAGAAGCTCCTCTTACTATCTTGCAGTAGTCTTGGGAGAGTAAAGGAACTTGGGAGATATGGGCTCACCAAGTCAGGATTATTCAACGTTATGAGCTTTGACAGAGCGCGCATGAGTGGTTCATTATCCTGCAAGTATGCAACATCCCGCGGTAAGTCAAGAGGGTAAAAAACAGGATTCCAACCGGTCCTAATGCAATCTCTTTTCTAACCGATCAACGTCTCCTCCTCTGCAACATCCTGCTTGCAACGACAACAGAAGTGAAATCCTAGACCCGCCTTCCATGCATTCCTGAATGCCATTTTGAACGTAAGTCTAAATCCGTTCTCCTACCGTTGTTTCTGTTGATTCTCTCTTTCTAATGCGTATTCCAGAAACATATCACCTTCATAGAAAACAGGGCAAGCTAACGAAGAAAACTGAGAACACACGTTTGCGACCATAGCCAGATTAGCCACTACCCGAGTAAGAAACCGTAAGACAAGAAATAATTCGAGACCAACCAGACAGCAGAGACTCAACACTCTTTTGACTCTGCAACAGTCGGCCAAATTTCAGAGTGCCATACTTCACTTTCGACAGGGCAGCCTCCTAACAAAAGATTCCCAGTAAATCAAGTTGCAGCTTGACCGACCTGCATACGGCCGGCAGTGTCCACAAGGACAGCTTCAACGCGCTGTCGACATGCTTCCTTGATGGCATCCCTTGCAACAACAGCAGGGTCCTTCTCATATCCGCGCTCAAACAATGGCACCTGCGGCAAAACCTACCAAAGCTTCAACTTCCACATGCATAAACAAATACCTCAGTCATCCCTCTATGAAGTCTCCGTTCACCACATTTTACTGTGTTCGACTAGACCGTACAACGCAACCATCTGAAATATAGAACCGTAATGACATGGACGGTGCAGCTCTGCCTCATATGTGACTAGAAAAGTTGCGTATCGCAACTTGACATCAGAAATTTTCACACTACGAATGGGTGAACACATGAAAGTAGAAGGCCATGCTTGGATTGTATATGGGAACAGCTGTACGGAAGGGCATACCCCAAGGCGCTTCGAATGCGTGCGGAGCTGCTCCACTGCTCCCGCACGGAACGTGTCACACGCTGCGAGCATCACCTTCACGTCATGCTGTAGCAGCCAATAGGCGACCTGTGCAGAAACAAGGATTTGATGTGTTCAGCAACTTGCGATAACATATTGAACGAAAAATTTCGCGAAGTAAAATTTGCAGACAGCAACGTTCGGTTTTCCTTGCTAAGTCACAGCTAACTAAATTTCCTGCCGTTTGTACTATTGAAAGGCATGCAGGCAGGGAAGAAATAACGCTTGCGCTTGGAGGATCAAAGTTGCATTTTGCCAGAGATAGGTTTTGGACCATTTCTCTTCCCTGACTTCCTTGCATGCCTTGCTGCCTTTATATAGGCTCCGTTTTCAGAGGTCATGGGATCTTCCATAAAAAACCAGTTATTTTTAGCGATAGATGGTACTAAGAGTAATTCACTGTTACAAAAGCTTGCTACAGCGAACACTTGCATTCATTTACTAGTAGGATAGTCTCTCTGATAAACACAGGAAATCGGACTTCCAAGACTCGAAGGTTCATTCTATCTGGTTCAATATCTGGTTCTGGTTTATCCCAATATTTTTTGTAAATGGATGCTGCTCTCTAGAAGTGCAGGCCATTGCCAATGCAACCCCCTGCATTCGTTGGGTTTATACATACTAGCAATAGTTACATCCAAGTCAATCTGTGACTCAGATATAGACAGCGCTCACAGGAAGGTGCAGCGGTCTGTACCTTGGCTAAATTAGTTGACTTTCCTACTCCGTTTACACCCACGAATACAATTACATATGGACGTCCTTGCTCCTTTGCGGCATGGACATCGCGTAAAATATCCACAGACCGTTTTGGAGTAAGAATGCGCAACAATGCCTCCTCCATAGCAACCTGATTATCACAACCCAGTTGACGATTAACATGGGTTAGAAAAGCCTTTTCGAGAATAAGGAAAGAAAAAAAAGCATCCTTTGCTGCATACGTTGAGGCCCTTAGTTCCGATCGTCCAAAAGCTGACTGGACGACATTCTACCCGACATGAATGATATTCTTGAACAATAAACAGATTGATCCTTCTCCATGTATCAAAGAAAGACAGGGGAGCGGATTGCACCTGTACAATAGAAGAGATACGAGTGAAAGAGGCCTGCTTTCGACCTTCGAGGCTGGCCGCAACAGATTCACAGAGCTTGTTCGCGATCTCCTCAGCCTGCCAGCACAGATGAATAGATCTTCCACACCACCTTAATCCTTAATGCACCACCCAAGAAAGTTTTTTGCAAGAACGGAATTTGCTTGAAAAACACTCCACCTAATCATTGAAAGTAGAACTTGGACATAGCAGACAAAAACGGTGGCAGTGTAGAACTGCTAACAAGTCCTGGCAGTTTTATGTAGAAACAGTTGAGCCGCAATTCAGCTGCCAGTCCCTAGAACTTGACTGGAAAGCGAAACCAGCGACACAATTAACAGGCGAGATCGCTTTCCAAACCTTAACAACACCTAACCCAAGTTTCTCAGACAGTCATCTCACCACATTTTTGCTCATAAAGCGCTCTTTCAGGGCTTTCAACGCCGGCTCAACGTCCGCCTTCTCCAGTGATGCTTTGCCAGCTACGCTGTAGACAGCCCTCAAATCGGCCGACACCGGAGTCAACAAATAGAAGTACATTAACCAAAGCGATAGTTCTATATCAGTCTGCCCTAAACACAGTCAAACGATTCCGAGCTCACCTCTGAAATACAGAAGACAGCCAACTGCTCTTCTTGGAAGCAGCTGCTGCTGCGACACCCTTCCTTGTCTCTCCTTCAGAATCGCTCATGTCATCCTCATGCTCGCTATCCTCTTCTTCATCTTCATCCACCAAGCTCTTCATGCCTTTCTTAACATCAACGACCTCTACCACCTCCTGCTCATCTGGATCTGAAAAATCTTGCTTAGTTGACACTTTTCCATCGTTCCAAACTCGATTTTCTTTCGGTTTCTTTTTCCCGTCATCAGCCTTCTTCTTTACTTCCTCCACTTTATTAGGCTTCCCAATCAATTTCCCTACGTCGGTTGAAGGAGCCTTCCTTCCCTTGTCTCCGCGCTTCTTCAACTTAGATACATCAAAAGCAGTTCCTCCATTCTCACTGCCATGATTAACGCCATTACCGTTGGCTAAATGGCCGTTAGAAGGAAGTGCAGGAGATGAACTGTAACCGTCGCTGCTACTACCTCCATCGCCCCCACTCCCATCTCCCTCCCCATCTACCACAGCACTGCTCTTCTTCACTCCATTTTTGACCGGGCCGGTTCCATGTTGCCGCATTACCTGCTGCCCCTTCTTTGTATCAGAGAAGCTCGTCATCTGCTTCTTCACTTTGAGTTCGTTGGCCCGATTCTCGGCCTCGAGAAGAAGTTGCCGAAAGGTGTCATCAAACTCCCCATAAGAACACTTTTCCGGCTTGAACGCGAGCGCAAAGGAATGCTTCACAGCGCTGAGGAGCTCTTCCACGTACAGCAGCTGCAAGATCCGCTGGTACACAGCCACAAAAACGAGTCCTAGCTCGTTGTGGAAGGTCCACTTCAAGGTGTACGCCCCTGCATCCCTCCCATAGTTGAAATGCGTCTCTCCCGAGCGCTCCTGCAGCAAGCAGGTTTGGATGAGAGCGTGCACGGGGCTCCCCTTCAGCGCCGTCAGCTGAAAAGTCCACAGCACGAGCCCCCCCCGCGTAAATATGGCGAAGTGATCGATCATGGCTGCCCTCCTGCTCCGCTTCCTCCTCCTGCTCCTGCTCCCGCTTCCGCTTAACTGCACTGCTCCCTGCTCCTCCTATCCTGCTCTAACCCTAACCCTAACTTTCCTCCTCTTATACGAAGGGACTGCACCTGCAGCCGACCACCGCCGGCCGGCGCCGGCCGGCAACGGGCTAGCGACACATTCGTGCCGTACATTTCGTACTAGACCGGGCGTTACAATACAGTGGGGGGTCCTCGTATTTACCACCCTAAGGAGTGCGTATTTTCGCCCCGATTTTGCCGAAACCACCTTTTTGTACGGTAACTTGTGTTAGCCGTACTATTCGTACTGTTCGTACTAACCGTACTAGCCATACTATCTGTACTATGTAGCGTAACGGAGCTGCGTTCGACGGATCCGCGTCCGTTCAATTGTACTTGACGTATGCCTCTTCCGTGTCACGGATCAACGGAATCCAGGAGCTGCCAACGGAGATTGAGAGAAGGCGGCGCCATGCGTTGGCGGCCCACGGAACAGCACACCATCCAGCAAGGCGCACTCGGGAACACCGCCTGAGGCCGCCGATTATCATTCGTTGACCTATCCGAAGGCTCCACGTAGTCAGTCAGGCCTCTCAGTGAGCAGTTGGCCAATCAGAGACTGTCACTGCTAAGACTCAAGATCTATTGTCAGTGTTAAGTAGATGGGATGTCAGTGATGCTTTTTTGTCTTTTAGTGTCAATAGTATTTGGATTTGTCAGGTTTGTTGTCTTGTTCTTCTTCTTCTTTTCCTTCCTCTTCGCCACAAAAACAAATGTGATGCTAAGTAAGAGAGAGAGAGAGAGAGAGTTCCATTACAGATGAGAGAGAGAGAGAAAGACTCCTTCTTGGCCGATAGCATTTAGACGCCCCATTCAAACTCTTCCTTCAAATGGTGACAAAGATTTCGCTGAGAAGACAACTTATCAGAATGACTCCCTACCCAACCTACCGTCAGTGAGTTTCCAAAATGCCACCTTTATCTAAGCCAGACCTGCTTTCCTCACAATACTATGCCAGTTGCCACTATCCTCGTTTCTATCCCCGCCTACACTCTTCCCACGACCGATGATAACTGTAAGCCTAGCTAAGAGACTAGCCGGTGGAGAGTGACAGGAAGAGAGGTCCCCAAGGAAGGGCTCTTTACATCAAGTCCAAATTACCGTGGAACGCCTTCGTAATCCTTACGCCTTCACAAGGCTGCATTCTCTCAATCCTGATCTCGCTCTATGTCAGCAGTGCACTCCAGTCAAAGACCAGCCCAACCTCATTAGTTTCGCAAGACGGACGCCGAGTGGCCGCATAAAGACCGCAGAACTAGCTCTCAGCTAGCCTTCCCTTAACCCCACTTCAAGCTAATGCAGCTAAAGACGCCAGCCCCAAAGGTGTATAGGACCATTCCTCTAAGACCCTCACCTCCATATTCACAATCTCATTTCCATCCGTAGCCCCCTGTGCAGTGTGCTTCTGTGGGCAAGGGCAGGACGACGATGGACCCTCCAGCCTTTTCAACCAACTCGCAGAGAAGCACACGAAGTCGACCTCGAAGTTCCTCAAAGAAGATGGAAGAGATGATGACAAAACTGATAGCCTTGATTCCTGAAAAGAGTGAGGTGAGGGATACCTCTGGCATCATCACTAGCGGCTTCACCGGCAAGCAGGTAGATGCAGAGTCTTGGCTGAGACACCTTGAGGAGAAGGCAACAAGTAGCGCACTGGCGAGGACCAATGGATCAAGCCGCCTCGAGCTGGAAGGAGAGGCCGCCAATCGAAGCTGCCCCGGCAACGGTACGCGGGCGGATGTCGCTGCAACCTCGACAAGGGACACATTCGGGCAAGCTTTCGCATAACGCTGGATTTCGCATCCATCATCGCGGCAATCGACTTCGCTACATGTAATGCTACAGCGATGAGCGGGCCGCTTGAATTCACCAGCCGCTTTGTGCGATGGCAAATAATGCATCGGTGAACTTGCCCGACTTCTTCCGGCGCTCCAAAGGGTTCCGCAAGGCCATCGGTGCGCGATCTCCACTGATCGTGGAGTCATGGTGACAACCTTACCGCTTCCGTGCATTGCCGGGGACAGGCGCAGCCGTAATCTCGTGGCGATCAAGAGAGAGGCAACCCACATGTGCTGCAATTACATTACATGAACGCTAGCTGCATCCACGCATGTGATCACTTACCAAAGCAGCTTCAAGACGCAGTAATCAATGGGGCTGTTTCCTCATCCCTTTACGCCACATCTACTCTAACAAGCCTTCCTTCTCCGCGCCACTGCCAGACGCCCCGACAAAATTTCGTGGTGCCTTCCGGGCCAGCCAGCACAAACTGCTTCTCCCCTTCCTTTCCCCATACTCTCATGATCCGCCCATCCTAGACAGCCGGCGGTGAATCCTCACATACCGATGTTTCGCCTGTGATATCGGGCTCTTATTCCGACAGACGCCTCAAGAGAGAGAAGCCGCCAGGCCGACCAAGGCCAGTTTGAAGGACAGAGAGGGTGGGTTCCAGAGGGCGTCGCCTTACCAAGGCCTCAATCATAATCTCGCTGCCGCTGGCGACTACGGACTGCGACCTTCGGCCGATCACGGACATGATGCCCGTGTGTGCATGCGAGACTCGAAAGTGAGAAGGCCCAAGAAAGGGGAAAAGAGGGTACCGAAGGGAGCTCACCCGCAGAGATCACCTCTACGGATATGCTCCCGCTGCTCCCACACCACCGAGCCCGCCCTCGCCTCGGCCTCCATCTCCTTCACCCGCTTACACCATCCTGCAACGACCGCCTATCCACCTGCACCCCATGGAGTCCCCTTCCCTGACAAACGCATTGGGTGCTGAGTCTGATCCTGCTCCCCGCTCACGCACCGCCCAAATTGCCGCAGCATTGCAACCGGCTTGGTCCAAATCCCCCATCACTTCTGATGAGGGTGCCCAAGCCTGGATCGCCGAGATTGCAATCGCCTTCGCAGTTCCCCGCCAACCGGCCGCATCCTCATTCTCATCCACCGCCATTCCTCCCGCCACGTGTCAACGGCGCCGCCTTCAGCACGGCTCCACCGTCGCCAACACCGTCCAAGAACTTCGGGCCATCCCTCCCACCACGTCATCCCTGGGATCCCCGCCTCGAGGAGGAAATTGAAGATCTCAATGAAGAGGAGCCGACAGCAGCGCAGCCAGAGCCGACGGCACCGGCGACCGAAGAGATGCACGTCAATCCACCCCATCGCCCTCGGGCAGCTCGTTTCTACCCACAAGCAGCCGATCGTCGACCACCCCCCCCGACAGACGGCCTATCCTTGATTGAACGCATGGTTCATCAACTCATGGGAGACAAGGCTAAGATCGGTATTACCTTGTCACAGTTGATGCAGCTTGTACCAGGTGCTGCCGCCGTAGTTCGAAAGCTGGCCGACAGCGCAGAGGCCACCCTACGGCCTCCCACGATTCCTATGGCCCCTCCTCCAGACGTCCCCTCGCCGGCCGATATCCACCACATGGCTACTTCAAGCTTCACTCCAAGCCGCTTCTATCCTCCTCGCATGTGTATCTCGTGATCCTCCTCCAGAACCCAACGCCTGCTAAATGGGCGGATCATCATTTCAATGTGGCATTTCAACGGTCATCCCAAAGAAGCCATGATCGGCCACATGAGCTATGCGCACAGCTTCGCTCCAAGCTCGTGATGAAGGCCGCAGGGGTTAAGTTGGACAAGACACTTGGAGCCGCTCTCATATGTGGGGGTTGAAGGGAGCTTACATGAAGGATTGGGCGCCGCTTCGCGGTCACGGGCCTTGGCGCAGATGGGAGCCACTGAATGCGTCATCACTACTACCAACACTATTCTATCCTCAGCCGGGCTCAGATTGGCCTATCGCGATGGGAGCACAAATCTACTTTGCTACATGTCAATCGTGACTTATCCGGCCAAGGGATGTACCGCCCCTTTCCCATCATCCTCGAAATCCCTTACCACCTCACTTTCCCCATGCGCCACGCCACTTGCCACAGTCTCCACTCCGAGATCACTATGTACCATTCATTTCAAGCAGCCTCTTATTCTTCTTATGGATCGCTAATTCCCCGGATACCGATGACGCAGGATGCCCCTCCCCGCCCGAACGCCTGCAAGCGCCGACGACTTAACCGCTGCCGCCAGCGATACCGCGACCCAGCCTTTCCCCACATGAGACCATCGGGCGTGTGAGGAGTGGTTGAAATAGAGGGCGACGCGATTAGGCCCGGCATCCTCGACCCGGACAAGCATTCCTAACTACGCTTGCGTCGCTACCGAATCACCGAAGTTTTCGTGACGACATTCACTGACATCTAAGAAGACTCACTTGATCGAGCACCACATCGATACGGGATGCGCCTCCCGCGGATGACCCCTCACTCCCTACCGCTTCCGCCGTGAGACAAGAAATGATGTCGTGAACGCATTTATCAATGGTGGAACGTACGCCGGATTGATGGAACTCGGAGAAGGGCCGGGCTGCCTCGGGCCGTTTCGCCTCAAAGCCGGATGGCACACTCGCCTGCGGGGACTACCAAAATCAATGCAATAACGGCGGATCCCTACACATCGGGCCGATGTGGACCTCATTCTCCACCGCGCTCTCATGACCGTGATTCTCGCACTTGACATGTGAATCCTTTTGGCAGATCCCCCTGCGGCAGGCCGATCGCTGCAAGACAGGGCTTCGCACAGCCACGCGCTTTGTGCAGTGGACAGTGCTTCCATTCGGGCTCAAGAATTCCAGTCAGACTCACCAGCGCCTGGCCAACCAGGTGTTCGGCCCCTGTCGTGCCTTCTGCGAGCCTTACGTGGATGATGCTTCGATCCACAGCAAGGACTGGTCCTCCCACCTGCAGCACATTGACCAAGTCCTGCAACAGCTCATCAGTGCGCGTCTGAAGATTGCACCCAAGAAGTGCAAATGGGGCCACCAGAGATCACTATCCTAACTTCTGATCAATGTGGCCCCAAACCATCACCGATAAGATCAGTTACTGTCTCTTATGCCGATTCCACGCACTCACTCACCAAGTCTTCTGGGGCCTCACCTCATTCTATCACGGCTCATGGGCGGCTATTCCCTTATCGCGACGCCCCCTACATGCCTCTGGAGAAGCACCTGGCCCAATACGAATGGAGCCGAGCGCAGGATTTGGCCTTCCACGCGCTCAAGAGTGCCCTCCTTCAGGCTCCTTGCCTGCATCAATTTGACCCCACCCTTCCCACCATTATTGACGCCGACTGGAGTCAGACAGGCTTTGGGGCAGTGGCCAGCCAAGCATTCTCAGATGGGGAACACCCGGTCAGTTTTGCAAGCAGGGTCTGTTCAGAAACCGAGACCAAGTATAGCCCTACTGAGGGAGAGGCCGCGTTATCCTCGGGCAATCGAAGTTCGCTCTTTTCGACGGCTTACCAGCCCGTTATATATATCATCCGATCACCACATGCCTCACTCTGGTCGCATTATCAGCGGCGCCCTGGCTTCACCTAAGTTTGCACGATGGGTGATGGAAGTTGGAGTGGAGTATAATGTGCTTAAGGTCACCCACCGGCCCGTAGTCAATGTAAGAATGCCGACGGCCAGCCGCAATCCTTCTGCCCTCCTCTCGGCCAATGATCCGCCGCTCGGAACCCATCATCCCTCCACCCACCCTCAACCCCTCGAGCATCTTCCCATTGAGATTTTATCAGCTGCCAAGCCCCTCGCATGATGTCCTATTCGCATGGGCCGGGACGGGATATTCCGCCACCGCCACCACCCCTCCACTGGAGGACCCCCATTTCACCTTCCACGGCCACCCCCCATGCGATCCGCTGGAAATCCTCGCGATGACGCATGGCGACGCCCGATAATGATTACCATCTGCATCTCCCTTCAAGGCTACGCGGCGACCCGCGACGCCGCCTCTTTGTCACGGATACCGAGGCTCGCCGCCCGGCCGCTGAACTTCTCTCGCTGATGATGACGGGACAGACTTCTTACATTCCTTCCTCGCATTCCCGCCCCATTTCTCCCTAACGAAGGCTCGAAATCCCCGGACGCCGCCTACCTATGCCTGCTAACCTCGCAGTGCTTCCACCTCGGGATGTAAGAAGATGGCGCTCGCCAGTGTGAGCTGCCGGCCGCTGGGCCTCCGCCTCCATGGCGCGTGGAGCCGCTACATTGAAACCCTCGCACCGCCGCTAACGCTACAGCGCCCCTAAGCCCCCAACGCCAACCCTCGAGATGGGTGAGATCCCAATACGCGGCGTCGCCGAAGATTGGAACATTGACACCTTTTCTATCCCCCAGCTCGGCACCCCCTCTGGCTACATTCGAGTCTTCCTAGCCGTGGACAGATACACCAAGTGGGTAGAGGTTCACGCTACAGAATCTAAGCATTCCGTCCACTCTGCCCGCCTCCTGACGGCCATCATTCACCGCCACTCTCTACCCTACTCTGTCCACTCTGACAATGGCACCGAATACAAGGGGGC
>CM074815.1:1149948-1192393 GCA_037447605.1 Zygnema circumcarinatum
TAAGTAAGAGAGAGAGAGAGAGAGAGAGTTCCATGCCATAGATAGAGAGAGAGAGAGAAAGACTCTTCTTGCTGATAGCATTTAGACGTCCCATTCAGCCCAGCTAGACAAAGATTTCAGTGAGAAGACAACTTCATTGTAATGACATTCCCCAGCCAACCGCTGGCTGGGGTGAGTTTCCAAAATGCCACCTTTATCTAAGTTGTGACCTGTTTTCCCTTTGCTGTCACTATGCCAAGCCACTATCCTGTTCTATCCTGCCTTACACTCTTCCCAATGACCGATGATAACTAGAAGCCTAGCTAAGAGACTAGCCGAGGAGAGGACAGGGGAAGAGAGTCCCCAAGGAAGGGCTCTTTGCGCATCAAGTCCAGCCGCCGGTGGGAACGTCTTCAGAATCCCTACGTCTTCCGCTGCGCGTACCTCTGAATCCCCCGGATCCTGGCTCTATGCTGCAGGCAGACCCACAGCACCAGCCCAACCCTTCATTAGTTTCAGCACGGACGCGCGAGTGGCCGTACAGCACCTGCAACTAGCTCACCAGTCTTCCCTTAACCCCACTTATCTTGTGCTACAACTAGCCGTTACGGGCTTACGCAAAACTCACCTAATCTCCCCGCTCGTGCCGCCGTAAGAGGCGCTCGCTCTTCTCCCCTTCTTCCTGGCTTCGATACGATACGATACGAAACGATCGGTACGATACTTTACGATACTAGGAGATACGATACGAAACGCCCCGATATGGTATTGTCCGTACGAGCCGTACGAGCTGAGACGAACAACAGAAAGCGGAAAACTACGTCTATGCGTCACGATATGGAACGATACGATACGATAACAAACGAGACAGTACGATACGGTACGATATCATACGGTACGATATGTACGGTCTAACATGAACTCTAACATAATACCACCCGACTATTCGTAACACAAACCTTATATATGCAAAATTAATATTTTCGCCTCATATTGGCCGGAACCAGGGTGGAAAATATGAGGACCCCCTACTGTAAATGGTTCGTACACATAACGTACGGTAAATGTAGCAACACCACTCACATTTGGACACGTGTCGGCGTTGTGACCATTGTGGCGGTACGGCCGCCACAATACGGCGGCTGAAATCCATACACGTACGGTCCGGAGAAGGGTCCGATTCTCGCTCCCTCTCGGATCCACCGCGTCACGCGCGTCACGTCTGCCAACGGTCAGATTCGGCGTCCCATGTGGAATCTCTCGATCGTAAGAAGCTCTGGTCAAATTTGTGAAACTGTGGCAGATTGCGTTCATGGAAACAAGCACGCGAGCAAGGATGGAGTGCCGAGAGGAGCGCGCTCACACAGTTGAGGCCCTATTCCTCGTGCAAAGCTTAACAAGTACTCGCTTACAAGGAACTTAGATGGCATCGCCATTGCAGGTTTCAAAGACATTCAACACTTTCATCGCAATTAGCACACGTGGGTTGGCATTGATCTCACGATGGTGTTGCCATCAAATGTACAATGAGAAGGGCACTAAAATATGAAGAATCAATAGGAAACGGTCGTGAAACCCCATGAACGGAAAGAAAAGCTACGAGCGGAGCGCTGTGTAACACAAACATGGCTTCAATAGCAGCCGCGAGGATGCACCGAGGGAGGTGTTGAAAGGCCGCTGAACCACACAACACTTGGCGCCTCCAACCGTTCACCACAGAAGGAAAAATGGAACGGAACACAGAAAGATGGTTTGTTGAGCACCACCCGCCGCCTTCCACGTTTGCCAGTCTCGCTGTAGAGAACGGTCCAGCGCCGGTTGGTTGCACATGGAGGCTGTGGGACTGTACAGTACTACAACGCAAGGGAGTTTCCATGGCCGGGTCACAGGTCACAGCCATGCGAGCACAGCCTCTGAGTCTATACTGTGACGGCCAGTCTGCTGAGGTCAGCGAGGGATCCTCGCCACAGAGCACCTGTCCACAAGATGCACTGCCACTCACGATTACTTTATATCCTAACTAACTGATCCTGTTATAAAAGCAACATCTGCATACACTGGAAACGGAACTTTGCTTTATCTGGAATAAATCGCTCATACAAGCCGGCCGAGGAAGGCTGCAGCCCTAAGGATCAGAACCGTCAGAAGCAAGAAACATGTTCCATGTGGAACAGTGTCGTTCAACTGCAACTGAAACAGCGACACAGAACGGGGGCTGACCTAAAGTAGTCGTTGAAGTCCAAATGACTGACAAAATCCTTGAAGTGAGAAGACCCGCTTGCTGTGGTTGAAAGAACCTGCCATAGCATTCACAACCCCTCAAGTTAAGACATGCTTCCATATCCGACTCAGGAGACCCCATTTTCTGGAGGGGAAGAAAGACTTACAGCCGGGAAACTACCCGTGCTACCCTTAGCAGTAACCAATCCAAAGTGACTTCTCTTCTCGCTTGGCGTGCGAGAACATTCAAGAGCTTGAAATATGATGCTGACCTGAACAAAATAGGTCAATCTCTGTTTGGCATTCTCGCCCAGTTTCAGCAACTGTTCATGCCATTGCCCTTCGTACGTCCTCAACAAATGCGGATCCCTTTCACAAACATCCATCATTTTGTCAGAAATCATGCAGAAGTCGAGGACAAGGCCAAGCAGCTTCTGCACAAGGGACGCCACATGCTCTGTCTGCAGCCCTCCCCCAACCCAAACATCATAAAACAAGTGAATCTCAACAGGCAGACTACTCACAAGTATGGAGGGGCCTTTCCTATGATGGGCCCCATGTTTGAGCATGAACTACGTATATGCCAATCTATCCAAGGTTGTCCAAGGTTGCACAAAGGGCATGGAATCAGAACCAGCTAGTTATGTTTCTGTTCGTGGAATAGAATGGGTAGGTGAAACTTACAAGGCTGCCAGAGTTAGCAAAAATCGAATGCAATATCGCGGCAAGGTACGCTCTATGGCAGGCAATAAGGCTCTCCAGAGACTCGGCTGCAGCCATTGCTGAAGTCAGCTCCGTCCAGGATTGAAGAGAAACCTGCCCTTCCATGGACCCATCAGACCATCGAGTTTGTTACAATTTCAGTAAAACAACAGGCATCTGACTGCAGGGTGACTCCTAATCACGAACCCTTGTTATGAGTATGACATGAAAGGATTGATCGGGATTGTCAAGAAGGAAAAAGCAAATAGAAGCATGTTCCGGGTTGGACCAAGAAACGAGTACTCAGTGAATACCTCATCCACGACATAGTAAAAGAGCGTATTCATGAAATGGACAAGCCGCTCTTGAAGTCTTAGGACCAGCTTGCAAAGCTCAGCTTTGGGCCTCTTTGCAGATGCTTTCTCCCAAGTTCCACGTGCCTAATGAGATCAATTCAGAAAGCAAATAGATGAAATAGTAAGGAATAGACAATGATGTATTTTGCACAGGGAGTAGAAGCAGGAATCAAGGCAACGTTCAAGACTGCTAACCCAATCCCAAATACACCGAGAAAAAGTGCAAAAATTCTAACGGTGACAATTCTAAAGTCAAGTGTACACTTTCACCTTCAAGATACGGTAAGCTGCCTCATCCATCGTCTTCTTTACCCAGGTGACCTTGATGAGAAACTGTAAAATCTGCAATGCCATATCTTGATCATAGATGACCAATGAGGTTTAGATCTCACAGCCTGGAGAAGAGAGAATGACTAAGTATCGTACTGCTACAATGGTTGGCGTTGTGTATTCTGCAATAGAGGCTATGGAAGGTAGCCCGTGTAGATAATACGGAATGAAATGGCAAAAGGTTTGTTTGGTCCTCACCTGACTATATTCATGTTGGGCTGATGGATCTACCACCATCTCCAAGGGCCAGTCCGCCTGCAAGTATGGCCTCAGCAATCACTGACTTATGCTCAAACACATCCTGCTATCTAATCTGACATAGAAGCATAGACATGGGTAGACATCAGCTTTATCATGAGGGTGAAGGTGCGAGGTTCCTCAGAATCCTCAAAGTTCTTAGGCTAAAAAGGGACTAAAAGGACAAGTAGGGATAATGGGCAGCAGCAGCCCCTTGGAAGTGGGACTGAAATTTAGCCATATATAACTTTGCTTCTAACTTATAAGATTATATTATGACGAAATGAGCACCTGCCATGTGAAGCGGAGATTATCATAAGACTGCAGCAGCTTCAGTCCTGATACTCCTGCAGGCCCCGCGCCTGTGTTTCCTTCGACTGCACGAGCAGTATTCAGCCGAGCTACATGTGATGATAACTGAAGGCTTGCAAGGACTTTCCTGACTCTGCTGTCCTCCACATTTTCCACGGATTCCTGGACATAAAATGCAAATATTCAAAACAAGAATCTCTAAGCCAAAAATGAAAAATATTAACGTCTCCTTTGGAACTCTTTTTACAAAGACCCATCTGCTGTAGCACGGTAGTAGATATGACAAGCCTAGGTGAAGCAGGTCAGAGCAGACTACAAGATGTTTACTGTATTTCAGCCTAGCAAAGAAGGACATCAGCATTGCCACCTGAGATCTAATGAGCATTAAGCAGCTCCAAATCTAAAGAGAACAGAGGCATTCGCTAACGGTACAGCCATACTCAAGTGCCTTTCTACTGCCAAGCATACTGTTGAACACCAAAATTACATCAGTGAACATACGTATTGCTTAACGACCCTGATTGCATCTTCAATACTGCATATCGGTGATCCAGTGACTCCATAACATAAACCTTCATTCATCCGTCTATGCTGACATCGTAATCAAGAACATCAAAACGTGAGTTCGTGTTAGCTATTCCCTACCCCCTCCCCCCGCCTTCTTTGATCTACTTTATTTGTCATTATTCTGCTCTGCATATTTTTTTTTGACAAATGCAGATGAACGATTAGCTGGATGAGGTGATAATCCTTTCAGGTATACCGGAAAAGAAAGACAGCTCCATCTGCACCTAAGGACTTACTTCCAGTGCACGGTGAAGGAGATTCAGGTCCAAAGTCCGAACAGAGCGATGTGCAGTGGAGAGGACGGACAGGAAGGGGTCAAAATGATTCCCTGCAAAATGCTAAGAACAAACTTCAGCTGAACCAAATGATGGCTTCATTTTGCAATTAGAAGCTATGATTGTTGTTTGAAGCAAACAGTAAATGTCTTTGCAATGGTGGCAAGATGGATCTGAAAACTGCCCTACCGATTGGTGATCGACAGAGGCTATTCTCATGCAGCAGCTAACGAGATAGAGATAACGAGATAGGGAGCGAGACAAAGAGGAGTTGAAACAAACAAACATAAGGAAACAAACTGAAGGCTTCTTTTCATTAACGAAGTTTAACTCAGATAGTGTAGACTGACTGTTTAATAGTCAATTGAAGGGCCGACATTTTGAAAGGCCTTTAAAAAAAGTATCTGGAAAGTGAGGGATGATTTTGTTGTGAAATCAGGTCTTTAGTGTATGAAATTAAATGACGCATCTTGGTGAAGCACCCAAAAGAAGGTTCACCAGCCGAAAACGGAATAATGCCCGCTGAGATCGTTGACTATTTCATGTGTAAGCCCATCTCTAGAGCTAGGAAGGCTGTTCTGAGGCTAAAACGTTTGACGTTCTGACTTCCGTACGGAGCAGTGTTTCCTAGTGTAAATTCCATTGAATGAGAGAAGGATCGATATGGAGCTTCAAGGATCTGAAGTGACAATCATGGGGATAGTGTATAGCATCATACCGGAAAGCCTGAAAAAGACATCCCTTAGAGAAGCCAGCTGAGACTGTAGGCCCCAACGCTCTGTAAGCAGTTCAACCAGCTGCGCTCCGACTGACTTAACCTGCAACACAATAGATTTTATGAGAGACACGATTAGATTGCTGGCCATGACTGGTCTGATGCCCCCGACCACCAATAGCCATGGCCGCTAGGAACAGAGCCGACATTCAGTTTGAAGGATATTGGATAACATCGACAAGAGTTCCGCTCCTTCATCAGAGGGAAGCTAATTCACACCCATTTCCTTCACATCCCCGGGACAATCCCAACGGCCACTCATGTACAAACTCTCCTGCCTCCATATCCCAGCTGTTTTAAGGATAAGGATCGCAGCACCTGACTAACTACTTTGGCACTCTGGTCACAACTTGCTTCCCAGCAAGGTTGTTAACAGCAACAGCTATGCGTGACATGTGACTTTGAAAGACAATGAGAGTGGCGGGAGGAGACATAGGACTTAGATTGCCTCGACTTGTGTGATCTATTTTTAAAGCTTTGCCGAAGTCTGGCCCTGACTGCTGTAGTAGAAGCTATCGCAGGGCGAATACGTCATAGACGTGAACACATTCACAAACTTCTGGATACATGTATCTAGGTATACTTCCTTACGCTCAGTTCCCTCTAACGTTTAGTTGGCAGGCATTCATAGAGCACAATGGCACCTGATAGTCGATGTGATTGAGGACGCAATCCCTGAGAAGCAGTGCAGGTTCAGGAATAGCACGAATGTCCGCAGTCCGCAACCAGAGCAATAGCGAATCGTGCTCTGCCCACGGCTCAGGTGTAAGCATTCCTCGTTTGGACAATAATGTTTCTTTCCCATAGAACTGTAACCCACCAAATACAATGTAGCCATGAACGGACGCCACTAGGACATTAGTTGCACGTTTTTGCGCCCTTCGGAAGATGATTCAACATGCGTTTGAGGCAGGCCATGGGCAAAGAGATCATACGAAAATGGAAAAGGAAAAGCTAGAACAGTTTAGACAAGTGGCATTGGGGACATTACATGTTATAATCACAAGTATAGATGCTACAGCAGGATGTTCTCATGCGACATGAGGGTCTGTGAAGGTTGTGAAGTTTAGCCAGCAACACGCCATGACACGCATGCCAAGGATGAAGTTGTTTTCAAGGAAAAAAAAGGGCCTGATGAAGGCGGCGTATTTCTGCTGCCTGACCTTTCTGTTTTCGTACACAGCCCAAAATTGGCTGGATGACAACTTAGTGTCGACAGTGGTATTCAGAAATCCTCAAGCGGACTAATGAAGGGTTCTCTACTGTGTTTAACTAAAACAACTTCTCAGGGAGAACTCAAGGATCAAGAGATGGACCTTAAGGAGACAAAAGGGTAACTGCAGCTCTTCGGTCTTACCTGCAACTCAGGCTCCTCGTCGAAACATGTAACCCATGCCTGTCTTGCTGCTCTGCTTACAACTATGTCCTGCCCTGGCAATGCACAGCGATGTGTGTCTGTCCAGTCCTTTGCCCCTCTACCACCAACATCCAAACCAAGTAATTCTGTCGATAACTCCTCCCAAAAAGTGGAGTATGCTGTGTCCAAGCATCCGGCTAACTTGCTGAATTCTAGTCTTCTAATTTCCCCATCAAAAGGCCTCGTTTTCCACAGAGAATGTTCAACTCCGGCACTGGCTTCATATTCGCCAACCACGCAACCTGGTCTTTCCACCATGTTTAAAGCTGAGTCATCGCTGGGATGTCTGCTACTTCTTGCCCAAACACGTCCACTATTTGATGGAGCATCCAAGAAGCTCTCATTAGCTTCCGGGAGAAAGAGATTCACAAGCCCAGTCATATGAGGACTACTCCACACCTGTCCCACCTGCTCTGAAGAGGGGTGATTGCCGGATGCGCTAAAGCTTTCCTTTTCCAACTCGAGCTTTTCTTTGGCATCCTTGACCATTGCATGCATTGAAGAACAGAAATGAATCATAAGATTCGGCTGAAAGTCTTCTTTGCATTTCGCATTTCCCTTCAAACATGTCGACGCATCTTGCGACGTGTCCTCCATCTTAGCAGATGCAGACTTGAAGGCTCTCCTAACCACTGACGAATCCATTTCATCCTCTCTGCCAAGAGAACTGAGGGTTCCCTGTGCATGATGGAGTAACAAGCGTGAGTTTCCAACAGTCCAAATCGCCTTGGCATAATCTTGAAGAAATGCTGGACAGCCTTCGACAGCAGAACCTTGTCCCGAATGTGGCCCTTGGGAGGCTCCTCCAAAACTTGCAAAGTCCACCATTGATGTTGCTGAAGAAACTTTCATAGATTTACTGCTGCTCAAAGGGGTTTTCTGCTCCGCATTGTTGGACCGCAAGCAGTAGCCACTGCGCCAGAAAGTGGGATTGCCCACAACGGTACTCCTATTGGCACAAACAAAGAACTGGCCCAAGGGGCAAGCCGAATCACAAGTTTGTTTTCCCACAAAAACGACATTTCTAGCCCAGTAGACCTTGACTGAGTTGACTTAAATGAGTCATTTGTGCCATGAATTTCAAAACAGGCCTTGGTCTGGCTGAACTGTTCCCCCGGAAGTGGAAAAGTAGCTTTGAAGGTACCTCCTCGGCAGGATCATGCAGCTTGCCATCGTTAAGCCACGCTTCCAAAGTCATGAGCATTGGTAACATGGAAGCTGCCCATAAAACAAGTAGGATTCTTCCTGTTTGATTCTGCGCAAGGAATACTTTAGGAAGAGGTTCAGAGGTCCGAGATTTCAAAGGCTCCCAAGGGAGCTCAGTTCAGAAGACGTCCTCATTCCAGCCCGAGGTTTCGCATTTTCTTGTGCTATAAGTCGTAACGTATAAAAACTAAAGATTAGGCGTGCTAAACACTGAGCTGAGAGGTTCTAAACAGCGTTCTCAATTTTATCAGATGGCTGGAAACCATTTTTTTGGCAGGCGTGTCAACCATATATCTATGGATATGCAGTACTTGCTAATTCCAAAATCAGGAAGCCTAACAGAAATGGAATTGAAAGTGACTTCATCCATCAAAAGCCTTACAAATGACAACAGGACCACAATAGAGATACGATAATCTTGCAGCCACCTTTTGCTGGTCGCTGATAGTGTCGAGCTTGTTGTACAGAGTTGTGAGGAGATATGCAGATTGATGAGAACATGGCTTTGTGGTCAGAGAACCTTGCCACGCCCATGGTGCTGCGCTCTTTGTTACTTCTTCCAGAAACTCCAACTCTTCACACTGCCTGCCAGATTGCAGATGCGGGCTTCTTCAACTTCGGAATCTCTTCACCGTATAATGAAGGTTTCTTTCAAGCAGGTGCTGTTTGGACATTAACAGTGCCAAAAAGATAAAAATAAAAAACATTTGTTTTGCTGTCGACTTAACCAGGTAGACTAACAAATACGAAGATAAAAAAAGGTAAAAGTAAAAGTTAAAAAAAGTTAAAAGTTGAGGCATCAACCCACCGTCCAAGAAATGTAGACAGTCTCAGCAAGGTAAAGGAGCCCGCGTTGCGATTTTCTCTATCCTCCAGCATTTTCACTGAATTTCTGAATCCCTTCTCCCCGAATTCAGCGTGCAACAATTGAGCGTGTTAAACAAGCATGTGGTTGTTTCAATGCAACTCGTCAACTGAGCTCAAAGAGTGGATTGTCATCGAGACATGCACGACTGGCTCAAACTGGATTCGATAAAAAATCACATCCAAACTGGCGATTCACAAGGAAAACTTTTGGCTTTCAGACCTGCGTTAGTGAGTGCATTAGAAGAGCTATTTGCCATTGCAGAAAAGTGAGAAAAAATTGGCTTCCCAGATTACGTTTGCCGGTCTCATTCAGTTACAGGCTAGTGGGAATCACGAAAAGAGTCAATTGAGAACAACTTAGCCAAGTTGCACGGGTCAACCGTCACCTCCCTGTTTAGCAAAACTTCAAGTAACGAATGCATTTGGTGCCAAAACGAAACACGGATATCATAATCAATTTCTCAGGGAAGAAAGAAACCTTATGCTAAAAAGCGCTGGCTTCTGGTAAGACTTAAGGCGATGATACTCGGCCCTCCATTTTTAGCCACATGAATTAAAATCATATAGAAGGATAAGCTATGAATGACGTTTGGGTGTAATACCTGTATCTCAGTTAAGACAGCCTGCGCATAAGCCTCTACTGTTGGGCATGGCGCTCTCGTTCCATCGCCACTGCAACTCGCAATGGTGTTCAATTGGACAGTGTCTGTAAATTTTACAAGCCGTCGTAAACTGGAAGCCCCTCGGAGAAGTGGAGCAAGGAGATGATGAAAGCTTTTACCACGTAAATGTTCCACCTGAAGGTTGTTGTTAATGGCATAAGCTTGTTCTCCAGAGGCTGACCAGCAAAAGATTGATCCGGAATCTCCATTGAACATTCGCAGAACATGACGAATCTGGCGCCAGTAACGACAACATGTCAAGGACTAGAAAAAAAAGAGGAAGTGGCAGCATTCCTCCTTTCAACAAGCAATAAAACATACACATCATTAGCTGACATACTGCCGGCACGACTCAGAATGCCTGGAAGGAGCATTCTTAAGAATGTAAGTTGACAAAACTCAGAAAAATTCCACAATGCATCCCCGACACATTCGAATGGCTATCGCAAAAGGAAAACAAAAACGCCGCTGTGGACATGTCATAGTCACTAGCATGGTTTTCTTCACTGCTCAGTAATTCACTGTTCAGTGAATGAGAATCACTTTGTTTGTTGTAAAGGTTCCGGTTACAGATAAAAGTGCCAGAAATTTCTCAGGAAGAAAGGAACGTAACGTTTTCCAATCCATAGCATGCACCTCATGCGTGACTTCGTAAAAGAAAGGACAGGAAACCGTAATAGGAGCGAGATAATGCAAAAAAGCTTTGCAGCTAATTGTTGAAACGGCTGAAGCGGAGAACAACCGCCTCCTTACCACGATTGACTCAGTAACTGGTCCTGATGCCACCTCCTTCAGATATGCAGACCCGCCTTCCAGAAGAGAAAACCCGGCACCGTTCCTATTTCTTCCATCACTGAGAAATTGCTCCATAGCAAACAAAGATCTCACAGTCATAGCTTCAAATCAAACCTCCAAGACGAACCAAGAGTGCTCGTTTTTTCTTTTCAACTAAAAGTTATCCAGGGTGAATGTTTCGGAGCAGAACTGCGAGTTTTTGCACTTGAAAACGCAAAAACATTTCATGTCTTCTTCCAAGACCAAGATGCAGCGCAGAATTTTGCCCAAAATGCATCCAAAAAAGCCTTGTTGATGGTGCAAAGAGCGGCAGAAGTCTTCATGTGTGAGGAAACCTCCTGTCAGGCAGTCTGACCCGCCCAACGGAGACGCGTTTCAATTTTCAATTCCGGCGGAAGCCCGCCAATTCCGTCGAGCTCGCTCGCTCGCCACATGCTCTTAGGAAGCAAACGAAAGCAGCTCTTTTGAAAGCATATTCTTCTGGTGCATGTTTCATCGAACGGGTGGCTTTTGAGCCACAGTAGAGCCCGAGTTATGTCTTCGTTTCTGCGCGTGGGAAAGAGGGGGAGAGAAGGGGAGAGAGGGAGGGAGAGAGGGGGAGAGATGGGGAGAGAGTGGTGTAATGTTTTTGAAGTACCGTAGTGCACACCACACAATGTACAACATGTTGGTGTTTCATGATCAGGAAAGAATGACTTAAGGTTGCTTTTGTTATGCATGAAGCATTTATCTTTGCAAGAAGAAACGTATTCTTAACAATTCGTGTTTGAAAGAGCGACACTGATGCGGCTTGGGCTCGAATCTTTCTTGAGACTGCGAAAGTGATTTGAAGTTCTGAACCTCCACCCTTTGTACAAAAAAGTGTTTCCTCCGGCAATGAAAGCTCGTAAAGGGGGAACAGAACAACAAAAAAACGGCTTGCTTTTCTGCCTCACTTATTCTTCTGACCTGCTTGATATGCCTAGACAAGTATCGAGTGCTAGAGCATGTCTGCTTGATTGAACAGTAGCCTATGACCTTCATTCTTCTACAGGCAAGCTACCTACGATTCTAATACCCGGTCGTTTACAAAAAACTGTCACTGGAAATGGAGAAACTTCGCAGGGTCATTTCAACGTCCTTCAATGTCTCTAAAACGGGATCCTTCTCTGATTGGGGTACTGATAACCTCTGCAATTCCGCGATGCTCCTGCAAAGCGCACAAGCAACAACAAAAGGAAGTCACTTCTACCGTCATGAAACTTCTGTCAGAATGAATGTGGTGTCAAGAAATTCCACAACCATTCCACCATTGGGGCAATCTCATATAAAAGAACACTGCAAGGATAGTAGACAGCAGTCAAGGGAATTCTCTCATCACAAGAAAAAGCAGCTGATATAAGGCCTACATAAAAGACATAATTGCAAGAACGCAAGAAATTTCTTCTTCACTTTCCATGTCGCTCTCCTTCCTTTCCTATCCCCCTTGCAAGTACCATACATATTGCTGCAAATTTAAAGGCATACCGTTCAGTGGCAGCCTCTTATTAGGTATCTCTCACCTGCTGCATGCATTTGCAATGGTGCGAATATGCCGCCTCTGAACTTCATTCACGTCGCCAACAAAAGAGCGTCCCTGTGATGACGGCATCCATTCTGATTGCCAGCGTGTCCTTGTATGATCCCTTAAGCTGCGGACCCACTCGTGCAGCACATAGGCTTCCGATCTCAATAACCGGAGCCTGAGTGAAGTCCCGTGCAAAGGCCCAGTTAGCTGAGAAAGGAGGCGTTCATATTCTCTTTGGACATACTCAGGATTGTCCTTAGAAGCCAAAAGCAGAGCACGAGGAACAATCTCGGCTCCCACATCTAGTCCGCGGTTGAATGTGGCCTGCCATGACACATGGGAAAGCCAACATTCCACATCTCAGATATTGATTTACATTCTTTGTGCGCCTTCGAGGTCCATTGAACCATGAATTACGGTTCAGCCTACAAAAACACAGCATATGAGCTCTATGTACGCGTTTTGAATCGAACGTACAACATGCAGCATGACTTGCTGGAGCAAAACAACATTGCTGTAGATACTTATAAGAAAATGTAATTACTGCATAGGTGACTGTGAAAGGGAATTCGTACCTGAGCAGCTTGTTCAAGCCACAGTACTACTTCCAACGGTAGGATGGCTTTGCCTCCAGGCTCCATCCGTTCTGCGACATGGGCGACCTGCTTGCAGGCCTCTGTGATCCCTCCCTCTTTTAAAGCCTGTTCAATGAGCAATCTCCAAGTCTGGAGGACCACCTTTTGCTGACCGCCGTCGTCATCATCGTTGACTTGCTGTTTGTGGGTCGCAAAGTGCAGAATTTCCAAACCAATCTGCATATCACAGAACCATATGGCCTCCCATGGACGGAAGCAAAACGTTTGCTTAGAATTACGCTCAGAAACAGCATAAAAATGACCTATTTCAGAGACATGCTACAGAACAACTCATTCAGAGAGATTCATGCAAAACCACAGAATAGCCAATGTGAACTCACCGCCCATAGGCAGAACGGCAGCACATAGATATCATATAGCACCTGGAGACTGTACATCTCATTCTCCAACTCCTCAACCTTCAAGCGTATTGGTTCACCGCCCGGTCTGAAGTAAGTCCATTCAACGAATAGCACACCAGCAAAACGATTTTAGGTACCCATTCTGACAACCACCTCTGCTGACATTCTGTTCATTTAGATTCTAAATCCTCTGCTCGCTATCTTAGACCACCGTGCTTTTTCCTATTCAAAGGAAATGGCCATTTTCTTGTCTTATGCATAACTGAGGCAAACGAACATTATAAAACACTTTCAATTTGACTTTTCAAGGTAGGCTAGACTGGCCTCTAGAATGAAGCATAAATACTAGAGGCGTGGTTCAACCAACAAAATGGGCCAATTTCACTTACCTGGCACTCAATCGTTGTAATTCATTGCATATGGAAATTTGGAACCGGAGAACTCTAAGCTTTTCATTAAGAAGCTGCAGTAAGTTTAAATCTCTTTCCCCTGCCTTCAGGCGGAACGCCATGTCCTGCACGTCCCCTTGCTCTGACGACTTCGCTTGAAGAACAGCATCGCTCAAATAGTTTTGCCTGCACGCATTGTCAACATATTCACGCATCACTCAACCCAGCCACATGCTATATAGTGCAACCAAACATTCACGTGACGCAATTGCGCATCATCAGCTTTACCTCTGTTCGAGGGAAATGCCGCCTGGTTGGGTATGTCCACCTTCGGGTTGACTCCTCTCGGCAAGCCGCAAATAGACATGGGCTGCCAAGAAATTCTTGTGACGGCGGGCATAAAACTTGGCAAGAAGTTCCAAGTACTTTACTTGCTCTGCAGGGATGGCCTGCCGACCAGGGAGCTGGATGGAAGCACCACCTTTCTGCAGCATCAAGATGGACGTTACAAACCCAAAGTTAAACTACATTCCAAAGAGAATTGATAAAGAGTAGCATTCTCCCCGCTGTGCGAACAGTGAACAAACGAAGTCCAACCCCACATCTCCAGCCAACTGCTCACGCTTACTTGGGAAGAAGGGCTTGTAAAATTTCCTGCCCGGCGCAAGAAGCTCTCCAAGTCAGGCCCCCCAAGTTCTATGAGCTCCTTGTCCATATCCAGTTTCACAAGAGTGGCATACAGGTGTTCATGGAAAAGGCTGTCAGGCCATCGAATTCCACGTTGGATGATTTCGAGGAGGAACCGGCGACGTTGTTCGGGGTTCAGAGTTATCGTGTGTGCAGGTCTGCGGTTGAATGACATGAAACCTACGTGATCAATATGGAGACGTGGTATCATATAGCACACACGACTGTTTATTCTAGTCAATCCGCCCATATACGGCCTCTCAGGGCAATCGAAAGTGTGCAAAGCATCATTTTGGTGAAAGAAACTAAAGCTTTCCTGAGAGATAAATGACTCCAACTGTCATATGCAGAAACAACAGCATTAGGTGCTTGGCTCCCAGTGCTGCAAGCACAGCGTTAAACATATGAACGACCCTACACGCTCCTTACATTAAACTAAAAATGGGCAGAAACAATGACCCAAATACTCACAGTGGACTCCCAAAGTGGTGATGAGCCAAAGCTTCTTGTGGCTGCTGCGCTCTAAGAGTTCTGAGGGTCTCTAAGATCACATTGTAGCACTCCTCACGCTTTGCAGCTGTTCTCCGTCGTCGCTCGTCATCTACTTGATCACTAAGGGCCAAATTGTGTGGGTCCACGTATTGCGCCCTCAAGAGGGGCAGCTCCACTACGGCCTTGTAGTTCCTGCAAGACGTAGAAAAAAGAGTGTTGATCCACCATGTGCAGCACTATGATGCTGATTACTTAGAAGACTGAAATACATGAGGCATCATTTACCATTGGGCCTAATAGGCTGGTCAAGTATAGACGTTTACCCAAAATTTGCGAAGCGACTGCAGATCTTCATGATTTCTGGGTTTTGAGGCACGTGTTTCAACATGTTGAAAGCCTCTCCAACGAGACGATCCTTTTCGAACGAATCGGCCGCAGCTGCCCTTTCTAGACACTCGTATGCACGATAATATATATAATCTGGTTCGCTGAAAAATGTGCTGCACCCTGTTTTCAACTTTGCAGTGATGACATCCGTTGTTTTTCGATCCAGATTATGCTGTTGCAATTGCATAAGGAAAGAGTAACGCGTTAATCAACATATCAGAACGCAAGTCGTAGAATGGTAGCGAGCAAGCAAGTGTGTAGGACCCTAGCCACTCACCTCTACCAGAGCCGCCACCAATTTGGTAGCCAATTCATGGCCATCATGAGAGCACACAAAACTTCGAAACGATAGAGTGCAGAGTTGTGACTGCGCGACATCATCCAATCGGCTCACTAGGAGATGGAACTGACTCTCTCCCAGTATACGTAAGAGAGCGAGTGCCTCTACAGATAGTCGCATCACTCTCCGAATTACCTCAATCCCTCGAGCCTGAACATCCAAATTCCAACATTGCGTGAGCGAGTTGTAAGCAAGAGGAAGATTGGACAGAATGACGTTTTTTTAACAGGCCAGTGTATTGCGGGGTGTAAACATTACACTGATTCAAAGAAACACAAGAAACAACACAATTTAGGTCATCTTCACCATATCCAGTTTGCAAGCTGCATGGAAATCATCCTGACGCTCACTCCGTGGCCCTTCTTCCCCAGCTCACTTCACCACCATCCTTGCATATGCTGCCTAGCTAATTCGTAAGGTTACTCCACTTACCTCCTTGGTCAAGAGACTGCTCGAGTCTAAATTCCTTCTGAATCGCTTATTGCCTTGTGACTCGCCCCTGCCTACAATTCCGAGCTTATCAGCACGGCCTGACAGCCATGCCCGCCCATAATGGCCAACCTTCTGTTCCCTCCTTGATCGCAGAAACTGCTCCAGCGCGTTCAATTTCAGCTCAATCGCATGCAATGCTTCTACGCACAGCCTGCAAAGAAGTACGAAAAGAAAAATACTGAGAGAAAGGACCATTAAACGATAGAAGAACCATGTCTTTCTGTTAGGGGAAAATGTCAAATTTATGCCTGTGTTAAAAAATGCTTTATGGATCATCAGATATATCAGAATGGTCGATGGAGCAGGCATTTGAGAGCTAGAAACATTGGCTTTACTGCAACAAATTTCCACAAATACTAACCTCGCTAGCTTGCGCAAGAAATCTGAAGCAAATGACAAGCTGAAATTCTAAACCCGCGAACCCTAAACATACCTTAATGTAACGGTCTTTACACCTGCATCCTCCTTTGAGACTGCCAGAGGATACTCCCAAACAGGCTTTAAGATCCGAATGGCGCACAGGCGGACACCGTCATATGCTCCGGAAAACTGAAGTTGCGGTTCTTGGACCAACTGTCCAACATCAAAGCCATTTCCTCCCGCCCCTCCTCCCCCTCCTGCTGCTAATCCCCCCCCTCCAAAGCTACCGGCTACCTCTAAGTTGGGAAGCCCAACCAACTCCGGATCTTCAAACGCTTCAATCGCACCCTTCACAACTCTCGCAGGAACAACGCCCTGCCCATCATCCCCATGGTACACAATGCCTGCTGCCAATAGCAAGCACATGGCAGCTGCTTCTCCCTGCCCATAGCGTTTAAAGAATTCTTTGATGGAGTCTCTGTTTGCGAGTTCCAATAGCTTCTGTAAAGTGTCCACAGGTCTGCAAATAGCAATTTCAGTTATACCACCTCCAGCCACTGCGAGGATTTTCCTACGTGGCAGACTATGCTGAGTGTTTAAGACAGTTATGGCCCACAAACGTTTCGCCCGTGTTAGCTCACTTCCGGAAGGCCTGCCTTCCTCTCCGCTTACCACCGGCATCAACGAGCTTGTCAACTCGGGAGGAGGCAAGACAGTTGACAATGCCAAAGCATGGCCCGCCAAATCAACAGTGCCCAATACCTCTCTAAAAGGATTGCGGCTCCTTTCTCCCATACGTGTGACGACACCGTCCATTGAACTGCAAGTCACATCTCGAGAAGCAACGAGCAACTGCGAGGGTTGCGGATCCCCTCGTGATGAATCAGATAATGCAAAAATGCCAGATGAATACATGGCGGTCTCTGTCTTGATCGTCATGGGATCAGGGATAGGCAAAGGGGGGGGTGCTCCTGCAGCTGCTTGGGCCACTGCTCTATTGGGAGGTGCCCGTGTTGTAATCTCTCTCAAAGTTGATGGCCTTTCTTGGCCTTCTATTGACCCACGGCGTTCCGGATTGGTTGAGAGATAAACTCTTCGGCCATCTGACATCTGAGCAACAAGTTGTGCCTTGTTTGATTCGAGAGTCGAAATGGTACTGAGGGCGACGATCCTAGTTCTCCGCCTGCCTCGACGTGGCTTTGCAATGTTCTGTTCCCCAACGTGTGCATCTTCAACAACCTTTTTTGCAGAATCTCCATTCTTACCCAGGTCAAACACAAGTACTCTTGATGCTTTCGTCAAGGCATACATAATTTGGCGCTCTTCATCGATAGTGATGCTTGCGATGGAGTCTGCTGCTCCAAAGTTAATCACTGAAGGAAGAACCCTGCGCAAGGTGCAGTCGTTGATATGCAGCACATCAGAGTTCATCCGTATGACCTATATGATAAGACACCTAGGGGTTTGGGGCTAATGGTTTTACCACTGCAGCAAAAGAAGTAAGTACTGCACACGAACGGGAAGATGTAAGAAAGGTTCACTGGCATCATCAGAATCAAGGTCCAGCATGAAAGTAGACGGATATTGCTGAACAGCATCAAGCACTTAAACCTAAAAACATTGAACAAGCATTGCTAGTAGATTTACATGCATACGCACACGCATTCGTTACAAAAACAACACCCTTGTCAAGGTAACGATGGTCAGTTTATGGAAGTTCCACGAGAAGAGACTAGACCTCAAGTCTGGTAAGGGAAGTCAACCTCCCCCTCTCAGGGAGGCATCTGTACATTAAACAGTTGGGTGGCATGGTGTAATGTGATAGGATGGCCGCATCAGGGACATCAAACAAACTGGCATGGCTAAGGATGTCGAGCAAAATGGGGCTAGAGTCCCAATTGGACGTGGAAATAAGATGAGCGATCAAAATGGGTGCAAACACCAGCATTTTATTGATCAGGCATCTCAAGCATACAGTGTTTCAGAACTTCCTTTCAAGCATTCCAGAAAAAGACGTCCAAGACATGCTAATCCCCTAGAAAGGTATCAACAGACACAGTTCAGTACTTACAATTTAAAAGTACTCATGACAGTCGCTGTTAGGCAGATTCTGTTGCAACGGCTCCCCCAAACAGTGCTCTTGTTGTATGTTAATTCATATACATGGCTATCCTTTCCTCCTAAAAATATACGGCCATTATCTGAGCAAGCAACACATGACATGACGACACCAGTACTTGGAAGGCGAAATCTTGGAAGTGGTTGAAGAATGATGTTATCAAACGAATCCTCGCCCCCCACGCCCCTACCGATACAAAGTCCCACAAGGACAACCTGCATCCCTAGGAAAAGGCCAGATTTGCAAAGGTAAAAATTTATGTTTCTTGATAGAGAAGGTCAAACTTATTTACTTGGCACTTTCGAGACCCTTAGGGGTTGTCAAACTTAAAGAAAAACTGTAAAATGGAAAATCGAAACAAGCAATTTTTTACCAGAAGATCCCCAGACGAAGCAGTACGAGTTTGAATTTCATTTCCTTATTGGACGATGCTAAGTTTGACACCCCAAATAGTTAGAAATTCTCACCTCCTCTGGATTTGCAAGGACCAAAAGGTGTTTTATTCCCTCCACAAACACTCCAGGTAACGCTGGTGCCAAGCCTACAGCAGATAATATCTGCTTTCCTCCATCATACTCTCTAAAGGAACCGTCACTGCACAAATGGTTAAACAAAAATGGACTTTGTAAAAGCTTGAAGCTGTACATGGAAACTTCCTGATCTTTCCAAAGAAACACAGTCCTGTAGAACAGCTGGTTTATGAAAAAGGATGCACATGCAAAAAATGCACATACCTCCTATTGAAATTCCAAAGGAAGAAGGCACCGTTCACAGTGGCCCAGGCCTGTCTAATGGACGGGAAAATTCCACAGTGGGCAACAACTGCATTTCCATCCTCTCCAGCGGCAGCGTATCGATCCAAGACTTCAGGAGGCAGCCCTGCCACACTTGCGATTTCGGCTACGGGAGGCCACTGCAAGCGCCCAATAGCCACAGTTGACAAAAATTCAGCACGCCAGCTGGAGCTCGCCGAGAGGGCCACGTAAGCACTCATTCGCTTTCATCAGGAACTTGCATAGCAGTAAGAGAAGCCACTGTCTGGACGAGGCCCTATTGCCTTCTCTTTAAGCTTTGCAGTCTCCAGGACGGCCGTGCCAAAACCTCCCATGGTTTCAAGAGCCGCTCATTTCCAAGTGCCCTTCCAAACGCCTCCCATTGTTCCCAAGAATTTCTCACGTTTCCAAGAGTCTACAACTGTCCTCTTGATTCTAAAAACCAATCATTGTTCCAAGAAACTCTTACTCGACTTCTCAAAGAGGCTCTCCATGTTCCATGATCCCCGTTGTTCCAAGAGCCTCTCACTGTTAAAAAATCCTTTCACTGTTCTAAGAGCCTCTCAACATTCCAAGAGGAAGTCCTTCAAGAGGAAGCCTCTCACTGTTCCAAGAGCTTCTTCACTTCGGCCACTCATCATTCCAAGAGCAACTAATGTTCCAAGACCCTTCCATTGTTCCAAGCAAAGCAAGTAGCAGAAGCAGCTGACCAGCGCAATTAAGAAAGCACTCACGTGGGCCGGCCAGGTCGAGTAGGGCATTCCGAAATAGACGGTCAGCGTGTCCACGAGATCATAATGTATACCGGCGCTGAATTCAGCAGTAAGGGAGTCGCTGAGCTGCTGACCGCCTGCTTGCAAATCTTCCTCCATTTCCATGTCCTCCAGCAGCCTCTGAGTCTGCTTCCCTGCATCCGGCCATGGCGGAACAGCAGGTCCTGCCATGAAGAATACAAACTTCCTGACAAAACTGTAATCCTTAAACTCCTTTCTTGCTACTTAATCCCTTCCCTTCCCTTCTCGTCCCTTCCCTGTCCCTCCCTTTCCTTTTCTAACTCTCAGCGAGTCTCTTGCTCCCTTCCCCTCCCTCGCCCTCCCTCGCCCTCCCTCGCCCTCCTCCGCCTGCCTTACTGAATCCTGGGGCTTTTTGTTGTTGCCCTTCTCGGCCCACTCCACCTCCGACAACGCCTGTACGGCAAGGCCACTGTACCGTACTGTACTTGGACGTACAGTATACAGTACAGTACAGTACTGTAGTACATCCACTGTACTTTGAGTACGGCAATGCACGGGCGTGTACGATATAGTACTGTAGTCTGTAGCCGTTACGAGTCTTAAGCAAAACTCACCGAATCTTCCCGCACGTGCCCCCGTACGAGGCGCTCATACGATACGATACGGTACGGTACGGTACGATTCGTACGGACATACATGAACTCTAACATAATACCGCCCGCCTATTGGTAACACGAACCTTATATTTGCAAATCCAAGATTTTCGCCCCATATGTGCCAAAACCATGGCGAAAATATGAGGGCTGTCTACTGTAGTTGGAATTGCTCCTCCAAGGACTGCAAGCATCAACAACTACACACCATGAAGTGAAGCACCTCACTGCAAGCTTGAACACTACAACTCTGCCAAACCAATGTCTTGTGACACAATACTTATATGACTATTCTATTCAGCTGAAAGCACACCCCAATAACTTACTATCAAGCAATTTAGCGTAGTACAGCACCCTTTGGTTCCCCTTGTTGTTGTTAATGTCCATGGTGTTGTTATAGTCCATGTTGTTGTTATCGTCCATGTTGTTGTTATTGTCCATGTTGTCGTTTTATGGCACCGCATCCATCGTGCGACGAATGACAAATCAAGCTGAGGGGCCTCCATTCAAACCACATTAAAATAGTCGAGCACCTGCCAATCGCCAATCGCCACGTGTACAACTTTTCCGACGTGACATATTCTCAATTGGCGGAGACTTGACCAGAGCCAGCCAGCAAATTTGGCTGCTCCTGCAAAAGTTCGCTGGAAGAAGCTTGGATTGAAGCCATGGCGGAGGGCGAGCAGTGGGCGAGCCCTGCTCTCGTCTGATCGTGGAACTCACCGCTGCCTTCTCTGTGACCACCATCCTCGGCCATGGCGGTGGAGGATGAAGCGCGGCAGCATCCTGCGGCCAAACCGAGCAGTGTCGCGGCACTCTTTGGCGTCGACTCGGATTCGCAGGTAAGGACGACTGAAGGAGCCTGGAGGGAGGAGGTGAGGAAGGAAATGGTTGAGAAACTTGTTTCTGCGGAAGCTTCTTTCAGGGGGGATTTGATGGAGGGATGGTGGTGGCCTGGTCTTGCAGCCACTGTGGTTCAAGAAAGATGCTTTTACGGAAAGCACATTTGACAGCGAGGCGTACGTTGCCGATCTAAGACGCTATGTTCCTTTTGAAACATTAAAGACTGAGCTGAAGAGTCACCTGGCTGCTTTGAAGAGCGAGCTTGTCGAGCTTATCAACCGCGATTACACCGACTTTGTGAACCTCAGCACCAAGCTTGTAACTCCAATCAAGCTCTATGCTCCTCATTGATCTGCATGATTTTGATCTGTCGCCGTCGATCTGCATGGCTTGTTTGGCCGAAATCACGAAATGTAGCATTGTCAAGGAGTATCTTCGTCGTACTGTGAACACATCCTGTAGCTTGAAGACGTCTCATTCCGAAGGCGAAATGTATTTGTGCAGGTAGATGTTGATGGGGCCGTTCTTCGTATGCGAATGCCGCTCAATGATCTTAGATTAAAGCTGCTGGCTATTCGAGAATCCGTGGCAGCAGCCCTTATGGCCCTACAGGGGGGCCTTGAGCGCCGGGCAGAAGCTTCTGCAGCACGGCACACGCTAGAGCTCCTGTTAGATACATCCCATGTCCTTTCCAAGGTAAGCATCATCAGAGTTTTGTTTCCTTTTGAGCAGGATGTGGCCTCACCCAGTTGCACAAGTTTCTGAAGGGTTGAACCATGGAGTGCAGGTAGAGAAACTCCTGCTGGAACTTGAGGGTATGGCCGCTGAAGATGGCCGCTCAGCTGAAGCAGCACTTGATAAAGCCCCTGTCAACTTAGACGGATCCTCTGTCCTGAGAGAGGCGGGTATGGATGGCAGTAGTGTTGGAATGGGGTTTGAAGAATCTCGCAGCCGCTTGCTGGAGCGCATTGCTAGCGAGATGAACCGTTTGAAATTCTATGTCGCTCGTGCACAGGTACGGCTGCACCCGGACCACACACCTTCCGTATAGAATTGTCATGAATGGAGCGTCAAATATGGCTTTTTCTCATTTCATCAGAAGAACAGGTTGCTTCCAGGCTCACAAGATATGCCAGTCTCCTTTTGTTTCCTTTTTGAACTTACTCCAACTTTGAACCTCTCCGCGATCGTTGTTTGAATCAAAGGGTGCCTTCGGCCATTGTAGATAAATTAAGGAGATTGAGAGACCTTGCGATTGTGGAAAGTGACTTGCAGGACTTGCCCTTTGTACAAGCTATGGAAAAGCGTATACGTGCAGCAGACGAAGCATTAGCGGCGCAGCTTCGCCAGTGTTTGAAACATGGCTTGGAAGGGAGAGATGCGGCTGTCCTCTACCACTGCCTTCGCGCCTACGCGGCTCTTGACAATACCGTTGGAGCTGAAGAGGCATTCAGAGCAGCCGTTGTGGCACCCCAGGTCGCACTTATTTTGCCAACTTTGCCTTCAAAGAGTTCTGGCACTCAAGCTGGAAGCGATATGTTGGCGACAACATACTCTGAGTTGGAGCGCCATGTGGAGGAGGATTGCCGTTTTTTGCTGAACTTGGCATCTGCGGGTAAGGCACAAGTCAACGTTTCTTGTGGCTCTGTATGCTCAACTACAGAGATATGGTAGTGACGCACTGATTAGTATGCAAGAACAGTGGACCTTTGTTATTGAGAACCTGCGGATAGTGATCTTGTAGGTGATTGCCTTTGGCGTGTTTGGTCGGATAATCTCGTGTTAGAAGAATTGCATGGCTTAGTGCACGTGCATTTTCTGGGTTACAGCGAGCCGCAAAAACAATTCTGGCAGTATGCATTAAAAAGGGACTGCATTCTAGACCTATCGCGATGGAAAAAAAGCTACCTCTTTTGCCTTATCGTCTCACCCTTACAGTCACAATCATTACGTTTGGCAACTTCGCCGAATAATCATGCGTATTATCATCGACCGGGCAACCATAGCAATGTAGGATTTTTGGTTGGCATATCAAGTGGCGATTGATGAGCTTAATTCTTCTCGACTATGAATGCAGCAAATTCTGGACTCCATTCCTTTAATTTCTTGAGCAATAGTATTTTGCGAGAGGTTCATCTGGCCATTCAGCGCAGCCGGCCGGGCGCCTTCTCTCCCGGGAAGCCAGAGGAGTTTTTGGCAAACTACAAGGCCAGCCTCAATTTTCTTTCATTCTTGGAAGGTGCACTTCTTGCTCTTGGTGGTAATTCGTAGAAACATCTAAAAGGCATGGAAATGGATGTACTTGGAGAATCAACAGCCACTTTGCTTTAGTCGAGCTTTATAGCATCTTATGCTACAAGTTTTGGACCTTCCTAAAGGTGCTTTCTAGCATGTTTAATTTGGACTAAGAGTTTAAGCTTATTGTCAAGCTCAAAGATGATCATGCATGATGTCAAATTGAAAGTAGAATAGTTTAGTTGATCGCACATCGAACTGACACTGAAGAATGCGGAATCCCCTTCCCCCCAATGGTTAGTTTGTATGGTGCTAACGATAGATTCTCCCCGTCACACCTTTCTTTTTCTTTTGTGTTTACTTCCCACCTTTTATTGCTTTGAATTAGCACGGCTTGAGCCTCAGTCCAGCAACAATTGAAATTACACACTTCAACTGTTCCATCCGGATGCTTCCTGTTTATTTGCTAATTGATTTTTAATGAAACTGAAATTAGCCAAATAGGTGATTGAAAAGCGACAATCTTATTTTAAATACACCTGCGGTTTGTTCCATATATTCAATAATGGGAAGTTTTATTAAATGACACTTTGGTAGTCGATAATTCTCTAGATACTGCATTTCCATCTGCATTGCTCCCAGGATACGTAGAGCTGGACATGCTTGTCAGACTATCATTCTCGTGCCTATGAACTCTCGTATTGATTTATAGCTCTGTTCCTGGTTAGCCCCTCGTGAAAATGAAGAATACCTGTCCCGACTTTGGCTTCTCATCAAGCATTGCGGAACTATGTGTGCATGCCAACAGGGTATTGCCATTCAAAGGCAACTGTTTTGGCATTCCGGCAGCATCCAGCCTATGTGGACTTCATGAAACAGTGGAATCTGGGTGTCTACTTTAACCTCAGGTGTTCTCTCCCTCAACTGTTTGGGGTGTAATTAGCCGTAGTGAAGGACTCTAATGCCAGACAGAGTAACATGGAACACTGGAGGGAAAGCCTTTTTGCATTGCATGTGGAAACTGTAACTCAGTTTCAGTCACTTGATGCACTCTCCTGCAGAAGCAACGCAAGGGCTGAGTGGCTCATTTTGCGACTCTGTGCAGCTTCTTCTGGTGGGCGGCAGGTTTCGGGAGATAGCAGGGGCGTTGGATTCAGCACTTAATGCACCTGTTGCAGCAATTTCTATTGCTGGAAAAGCAGCAAGAGTGGGGCCAAACTTGGCCCTGCAGGCGAGTTGCGTCCTATGGGACAGTCTGCTTCGTTGCTGGCATGAAGATGTCTACATCTCCAACGTGTCTGACAAATTTTTGCGACTCACCCTCCAGTTGTTGTCAAGGTGAATGCCTGTGATCTGGATATTGCATTTGTTGGCCAGTAGCCAGATTGCATATCGTAGTATAGTATCTCAAATGCTATGATTTTGAGCTGATCTTGCTGGTGGATCGCAGGTACACAGCATGGTTGGATGCTGGTTTGACTGCAAGGAAGGCACCGCAGTCAGGTATAGCAGGTGGCGAATGGGCATTGGCCGCTTCCGCAGAGGATTTTGTTCTGGTGAGTTCTACGACACGTAGCAGAAATACTGCATTTTGCATGGTGAGCCTTGTTTTCTGAATGAATTCATGCACTCACAATGTGCAGGTTTTGTTTAGTCATGTGCTTGGAAGATATACCTACCGAGCTAAGAATGACATTTTGCCTGTTGATGATGTTTCAGGTTCGACATGATGTGGAGGTGCTGGCAGCTGCAGTTGAAAGTCAAGAACTTGCCGGCAATCTCTCGCTGTGTCTTGGCCCTGCTGTTCCTGCAGAGGTTCAAGAGATTGCTCGGCGTATCGTGGTGGGAGCAGGGCAGAGCTTGCTGCAGCGAACTCGGGCCATTTCAGACGTGCTTACTGATGTAGTGGCAGAAAAATGTGTGGAGGTAAGTTTAAACATATGGGGGGCTCTCACCAAATGGGGGGTTTCATTAGGGGCTGAGTTATATGGTGTCCAAATGCTGTTGTTTTCATGCGGCCACTGAGTTTCGGAGAACGTCAGCATGATGCTTGTTTATGACTAGGTCTTGACACTGCAGCAGAAGTCTATTTCTGAGCTTGCAGGCCTGAATTAGGGGAGAAATGATCGGAGAAAGCACTGAGTGTGTGCAGTATATGCAGCGTGTGCGCTGCTTCTTTTTTTGCCACTCTCCTGTTGGTTGAATTCTCAGTCCCAGGTGGGCTTATCCAGGATTCTTTGCTCTGCTTGTTTTACTGATGAAGGTGTTGGCGTTCCACTCGGTGATTTGGGATTGCAGGTGCTCCGTCAGCTCAAAGGTATCACGGCAACATATCGTATGACAAATAAGCCGCTACCTGTTCGGCATTCACACTATGTAGTTGGAGTTCTTCAACCGCTCCGGGTATGACCGGATAATGCCCCTCCTTATTTGCCAAATGTTGGAGCCACCACTACGTTATTCAGGCAATTTTCTGAATTCTCATTAGGTCACTTCCAGTAATGTGTTCCCTGTTATTATGGCAACAGGCGTTTATTGAAGGGGAGCGGGCAGCCTGCTTGAAGGAGGAAGCGCGGTCTGAGTTGGTTGTGTGGGTCGTGGAACGTGTCACTTCCCGCTATGATGACATGGCAAGAGAGCTTGTCTCTATGGTGAGTGCGACCCTTGCGTGCTCAGGCAGAGTTGGTAAAGCAGCAATTTAACCTATTCAGGCTTCTGCTTCGGAGTTCCAATACTTATTTGCTGAAGGGAAGGACTTCCGTTTCTATTATGTGCAGGCACGTAAAACGGAATCGTCACTAATCCGGTTGAGAAGAGATCGGCGTGGGGCTACAGCGGACTCCGGTAGCTCCAATGTCTCTGACACAGACAAGATCACGATGCAGTTGTTCCTGGATGTGCAGGTGACAACCCCTGAACACTGCCACTGATTCTTTTACTGACTCTGCTCACTAGACCAGGCCTTCCAAAGCTTACCTATGTACAGTCTTACCACCCCGTTGTACTGTAGTTGATTGAGATCAGGAGCGACCTTTTTACTTGCATTTTCATAACCTCCCCCCCTCCCTCTCTCTCCCACTCTCTCTCCCCCCTCCCTCCCTCCCTTTATCTCACTCCCTCTCTCTCTCTCTCTCACCCCCTCCTCCGTTTCTCCCTCTCACTTTTTCCCTCTTTCTTTCTCCCACGCTCTTTCCCCCTCTCTTTCTCCCTTTCTTTTTCTTCCACTCTCTCCCTCTCCCTTTCCCTCTCCTCCCTATCCCTCTCTCGCTCCTTCCCCTCTCCCACTCTGTCTCCTTCCCCTCTCCCTCTCTCTCTCTATCCCTACATCTCACCCTCTCTTGCGGACTACATGTTGTCCTGTTGTCACAGGAGTATGGGCGACAATTGGCTCGTGTTGGTGTGAAGGCGGCAGATGTGGCTCCGTATCTGTCGCTGTGGCAATGTGTGGCGCCCCCTGACCGTCAAACTGTGGACCTCTAGAGGATGCGATGCAAGGCAGCGACCAGCTCCGTGTGCAGTTTGTGCCGTAGGCAATCAGCATGGGATTCTGGAGCCACGCGGCAATGTCAAAATTTTGATTTTCTCCGCCTCCTGGCCTGGGCTTTCGCACGGCTCGCTGGTGTTACAAATTTGCCAATTCTTAACTTTACCTTGTCTGTGCCTTTTTTAGATTGAGAGAAACAAAGGCAGCTAAGCCCCTCATGCCAAGCCCTTCATGCCAAGCCCCGCGCCTAGAGCGTGCCATGGTCCTCAAGCTTCAGATTTTCTTTCTTGTTTCACATATTTTAGGCTTTTGTTCACACGGCGTTAGGAAGGTTAGGAGTGTCCCAAGAAAGGACGAAGGAAAATATTAAGTTCTTTTCTCTCCCCCGAGATAGGAAAGGCAAATTCTCGGCTCTCCGCCAGCCATGTGCTGCCCGCGTCGCCCATCCATCGCTGGACAGCGCCAGCTCGTTTGCCGAGGAGGCTGCCCAAAAAGGCTACCGTACTCCGTTCTGCGACCGTTGGGCGCATATTATGGGAACGCGGTTTCTTCCTGGGCCGTCCGACGGACCATCGGAGGGCCCAGTTCGGCCTTGTCGACAGCCCGTGGAACAGCCCCCGTTTTGTATCCTGAGAAATCGTACCGCGATGTACCCTGAAATATTATACCACAATGTATCGTCTTGTAGTGTTCTAAAGTTCATTTTGCGGTGTATCTTGAAATATCGTTTCGCGATATGAATCCTAAATTATCGTTCCACGGTGTTTTCCAAAACATCGTTCTGCGGTGTATCTTAATCGTGATCCACAAGCTGTGATCGGTCCTTGATCACAAGATCTTGATGTTGCTGCTCGTCGGAATGTTCTTGGATACTCCACTCAGCAAGAGAACACATCAGTGGAGAAATTTGACGGCCTCCAGAGAAGGGCTCTGAGGAACCACTAAGAATTTATTTTCTTCAGCAATTTGGCCCTTAGGGCCGCCACATCATACACATGGTTTGCTACTATCCGCTGACTCTGCACCATCTTCTTCGCGACGTCTTCTAAAGCGTCCATCCCTCCCGCAAGCTTCAGGGACGACCCCGCTCCCAGCTCCCTCAAAAGGGCTCCTGGCGCCACTTCCCAAGGAAGAGCCCTTGCCCCTTCTCCCTCTATGGAACTAGTTCCGTTAAACTGCGCAGGCTGGAGCACAGTGGACCATGCTGCCACCTCCGCTGCCACAGGCTGAGCGAGATAGTACTGTAGGAGGGAGCATATGCTGTCAAGGCTGTTGCCTGCAGCTTGTGCCAGCTCCTTCAAGGCCTCCTGCGCCTTCCGAGCAAACATCCCCAATCCTTCTGCTGCTTTATCGACCGCTTTCGTCTTCTTCTTCTGCACAGTCGCATCCTTCAGCGAGCTGTTCCAGTGCCGCAGAAGGAGTCCCAACCATGCCGTCTGGTTCAAAACAAAGGAAGCCAAGCCCCTCATGCCAAGCCCCGTGCCTAGAGCTTTGCTGCCATGGTCTCCCTCCTGTTCCTCTGAATGTGAAGCAACAGCTAAACCTTTGTCCGCCTTGATTGACAAAGCAGTCATTCCACCAGTCCACTCCCTTCCTCCCACGTGGTGTGCCCCATCAATATTCACTACTGCAGCCTTGCACAAAGTCTCCACTGCCTCTTTCAGGAGCTCCTTGATGCCCATCAGCTGCATAGTGAAGGCATCTCCTGCTGCCATTGCAGCTTCAGGAGTGTGACTTAAGTCGGAAGCCGCATCAAGGAAGGTCGCGGCAGCTGCAAAAAGTTCCGCATCCAGCAGCTCCAATGTGGGCGGCCTCCCTTCCTGCCATCCCTTCCCCACGAGTTGTGTTAGCCCGGAGCACCTCCAAGACCTACAACATCCGAGGTTGACTTACAGCAACAGGTCTACTCTCTCATACTAATCTCTAGCAGCAGGGGTAATACCCAATAACCACATAAAGTGCACCATACCTGCTCCTCCAACCCCAATTTTCCAGGATCTGATAAGGAAGAATGCGGCAGCGTCGGGTTTAAGCCTGAGAGATGGCTCAGCCTCTTGACCAAATCCTGTAGCTCCTCACCATCCTCACGCTTGCCCCCCTCCAACTGCAAGGCCAATGACATCAGTCGTGGAAGCAGGCAACGCTTCGTCACGGCTCGACGCATTTCTTCATGCCTTCGCTTCCATAACGTCTGCAAACCCACATAGTCCTCAAGAGAATTAGGTTTGGAGTAGTTCCTCTCATCTATTTCTGAAATCCAAGCTTTGAATCCTCTCGACTTACCTCATCCTGCAGCTCATGCCAAGATAGGTTTCTGCCAGAGCTCTCCCACCAAACGCCTGCATGTGCCCCACTCCCTCCACTACCATGTCTCAAGAGCGGCAGCGGTAACCTCTAATACAGAGCAGTTTTTGTCGATGCACATAGCTACTTTGCTTCCCAAAAACAGCCCGCACCAGTTAAAAGATGAAGCTCGGTTGGAGCAGGCCACCACCATCGGCGTGTAGAGAAATCCTCTGTGAAAACCAACTTCTCCATGTTGCTTTGTGATACCCACTCAAGAGGTGTCTTCCCAAACTTGAGCTCGCCAAGCAGAATTTTAACTTTTTCGGCATTATCTGCTTCCTCGCTGATGGAGACGAGGTGGCCTTCAATGCGCATGAGGAGGTTGGGATGGGACCTTTGCAGAGTATCTCGAAATTCCACAAACTCCAAAATCTGATATACCCTCAAAATCCCATTTCCCGACCGACTCAGGCGCCTCTGCCGAAAGATGGGACTGCTCTATTTAATAATTGATTATCCACTCTAAAGAGTTGTCTGAAGGTGAAATCAAAGTTCTCAATGCATAAGAGAGAGAGCAGACTCACTTTGCTGTATGTACCATGTCGAAATGCCACACTGGTGAGTTCTGGGGCATCGCGTCGATGATCGTCATGGAAAGTGTTCATTAGAGTAAACATGGAGCGAACTTCCTGCCAGCGTCCACACTGCAGCAGAGGTCGCAGCACATGGTGGGAGAGAGTCTCGAGGAGAATGTGCTTCATGTCCATTGTCTGAAAGCTGCCCACTTCTCCCAGCCACGGATGAGCAGGAGACTCACCCCAGCACTTACACAGAGCAGTCCCAAAACCAAAAAGTCATACGACCGTCCTTCCACAGCCAAGCATGACTGACTTTCGAGAACAATGGCAACACCTGCAAACCTAACGTACACATTCTCATGGAGACCATCTCTTTTCTATCTTCTTGCGGAGGGCAGAGTGAAAAAGGCAGGCTACTACAATCCTTGAGTGAAATGAGGAGGTTGGCTCACGTTTCCCATGCCAAGTTAGGGGCTGCGAGCAGACAGTAGAGGCTGATTACAATGAGTTTTTGCTGAGGGTTGAAGCTGCATAATGCCCCTCACCCATCAAGCCCTAGTCTCAGAAAGCAGGCAAATATAATAGCAACGGAAAGGCAGAAAACAACGATGGGAACGTGGCAAATGTTTCAGCAGCGAATGACGTAAACCGACGGTTTAGGCTGTTCTCATGATTTGCCCATGTCAGGGCCTACGGGCAGCTGATTAAGGGCTATAGCATGAGAACTATGAGGAAAGTCTTGGTCCAGTCATGCAACGTCTCGGTAAAATCTGCTTCAACTATGGTGCACTCATGTCACGCAAGTGTGCCTGAACACGAAAGGTGATTTAAAGTTCTCACTATACAAATAATGCTTGAAATTTCTAACTTTGTGAATGCCTGATGCACACTGAACATGGGCAGAAGTTCTTGTGAGTTCAACCAGAATAACAGGCTCTACTAGCTATTATTTTTCTAATGGCTCACATCGAAAGCTTGGAAGTTACGAGTCAAGAATTTTGGCAAATCATTGAATCCCAAAACCTGAAGAATTTTATTATAACCAGTAACCGTTACGGCCTACCTAAACTTGTGTTTCAAATCTTGACACACAAGACAACACACTATAAACAAAATGATTCGTTGCTAACACCGAACAGCAATGCGACATTGTATAAGAACGTTTGCAAGCACGGAAGCTTGTGAAGGTACGTACGGTCGTTGCCGAAGGCCATGTTCAACAATAAGTACAGCTTCCAATAGGTACGCCTGCAGACCTGTTCGTGCATGCATCTGCAGTAAGGGAACAGGTCCAATGGTGGCATTAGAATGTATCTCGGAGCCAACAAAGCATCATAATCAAGGTAGGAACCATTCTCTCAACTTGCCTAGCAATTGTGGGATCTCTTATAAACAAAGAGTCGGACGCTCTTTAGAAGAAGTGCGGAGGTTCACTGATGTGTACAAGCACTCCACGAACCACTTCAGCGAACCGATTCAAAATCTAGCTTCAGGGGATGGTGGACTGGAGATTTTTCCTTCTCGAACCTTCAAAGATTGTTTTGGACGACGCAGACATCTTAATGTCAGTTACTGGCCCTTTTTTCTACACTCCCAGCACCGACTTGAAAAGCATTTCATCCAAACCTCAGATTGAGACTGATTGAGAGAAACTAATTAAGGAAAAAAGCTAAACTTGTGATGATGTATGCAATGAGAATGTAAGAAATAGACAACTATCACCAAGCCATATGCGGAAGCCAAGCTTCCACTATATTCTCAAGTTTCACCTGTGCACATCTGAAACATGAGCAAAAGAAATAAGGTGAGTAAATTGACCCTTCGTAGCATTTACATTTGCGACATCCTTAACTCCACCCCTCACCTCCACCAGACAGTTGGCGACCAAACTCAAGAGTTCAGCTCCAACGCCCTCCTCCTTATAGTCCAGAAGAGCAGACAAAGGAATGCTCTCCTCATAGAGCTGCAGCAACCTCTTTCCACGGCTCACGAGATCTGTCACTCCCCGATTCAGGACCATCTCATATCCGGCATCAGTTGACGCATTCCAACAACAACACTAGGCAGGCATGCGGGCCAACTTGAGACGAAAAGGATACTGTAAACAACAGCACTAACATGTTCGAAAATTTTTGCAGAGAGTATAAGCTGTTTGACAAGCCCCTTTAGGAAAAGAAAGAACACTACCAACCTTCAAGTGTGCCCTCCACGGGCAGGCGCAGGTGCTCGTCCACCTGCATAGCTGCAATTTGTCTCCTCAGCAACTGCTCCGGTGTATTAGAAGAAGCTACGCAGGCTCCATGCAGGGCTGAACTAAGCCACGAACGGCTATCTCCCTCTACCAGACATGTGTATTGCAGAACGTCGGAGGCAAAGCTGACCATATACCCAAACCTGCAACGGAGGAAAAATCAGCAGCCTGTCAGGTGAGAACAGGGGCATAGTTTGTGCACTTAGTTTAACTTCCAGCCCAGACTGAAAAAGTGCTAAGACTACCATAGAGATGATCACGGACGAGGAGTTTGTGAGACCTTGACTCAGGCTACTCACTTCTGGAAGTAGGCAGCAATAGCCTGAGCTAATTGCGGCGTGCTTTTAGGCACTTCAGCTATTCCCAAGCCATGCTGCATCCTTCTTCTTGCAATCTCCAGCTCCACCAGGAACGGCCCTCGCCTTAATCCTGTAGCTGACAGTGACTGCAGGTCCTGCAGAAAAGTCTCCATGACCATAGAAAGCCGCTGCTCAACCTGCCAATAAAACCGTTGCCTTCAGAAGCGTGAAGATGACCACATTACAGGCGCTTCTAACCACTATGTCATACAGTTCACGAAATCACCATGTACGTAGCCAACCACATACCTTTACCGCCAAACAGAATCTTAATTTTGCTTTTACGGCGGCACGCGCTTCTAAAAAAAAAAATGGTCATATGAATTTACTAGAACTTTCAGAGCACCTCTTCAATGGAGAGCGGAGAGAGAACTGTCGCAGTCATTTTGCTCTGTGCCTGCATGATCCTCCCCTGTTGTCCATCATGTGCTTTGGCCGAAGGAGGAACACATTCTAAGACGGCATCCAAGTAATCCACCAGAGTCGCCCAATCATCAGAGCTGGCCCCAACAGAGTTAACGTGAAGATTTAGATTAGTCAAAGTAGCGGCCTACTTACCTTGATACATGCACCTGTTGGCAGAAAGGTACAAGTCAATATTCATAGAGACTATAGACTTTCAGACTCTCTTCAGCATAGCAAAGCTGTTTCCAAATTGATAGTTACCAATCCAACACAAGCTACCGAGTACACGCGACCCAGCCACTAAATGCAAGATTTCAGCAGAACATTTGGGAATCATCCATCAATGATTCTGATGAATTTGAATTCGAGCGTACATGTCATCTATGTGCAAGAAACGTTATGCTTTTTGAGTGCTTGTAGACGGTGAACTTTCTGCACGTTTGGAAACACTGGTCAGCGGGCGTACCTTAGAACCAGTACTTCCTCGTAAACCGCACGTGCCTCGCTGAACTGGCCTAGGCGCATAAGCAGATCTGCCTGGCCCAGGATTCAGACTATAGGCCCAGTTAATCAGCAGATTCGACACTGAAAGGGAAGAGAACTAAAGAAAACCGATAAGAACTTTCCTATCCCAAATACTTATCTAGCAGCTGCATTTCACAAGCACTGGCATCAGGAGTGATCCATCACATGCCACTACACGTCAAACTTTTCTTAGCTTCATGCATTTCTCTCAAATGTCTTAACTAGTGTACACTTGATATTTCTTTTTGCCATGGATGAAGTCTAGATTCGTTTACATGTACAGGAGCAACAACATGTGACACTGTCGCACCTTCAAGCGGAGGCGATCTGCAGTGATTGTAAAAAGCTGCCCGAGGCTTCCCTCAAGTACCTCCAGGGCAGCGCTATATTTGCCTTGTCTTTGCAGAATATGTAGATAGACCAGCACCGCTGCAAAGATAAAATACAATGCAATGAGTGGGTGTGAATGTATGCAAGCAACCAGAGATGATACCCTGTAGGTGCTACCTCCAATTCTGATTTATGAATATGACCACCCACCATTTTCCAATCTCTTTGGAAATTTGACTCGAGAAGAAATAAATATAACTGTGTTATTTAGGATAAATCAGCAGTTGAGACCGTACAAAGCTTCAAAAATGCTTCCTGTACCCAGAGTAATATGGCCCAGGGCTTACACTCATGCTCCTTCAACCCCTGAGCTCCTGCTCGCCTCCGTAACATTGCTTCCGCCAGTTGCAGGAGTTTGTCTTCCTGATCAGGGTTGCTCCTGACCTGGTTGCCATCAAATGACATTTCATTAACGACTGGACCATGAACCAAACGTCTAACTCTCCAAGCATAACTCAGTTTTGTTCCACTCCTATATACCCCTCACTACCACTTGTTTCCTCCCTCTTCAATCCCTCCTCCAGCCTCTCAGCTTTATCTTTTCCCAAACTCTCTACTTATCTGAATCAAGCCCATCCCCTGACAGCTGATTGCAAGTCCTGTCAGCATCAAGCAGTCTAGAACCAAGCTAATCATGAACTAGACTGAATCTACATCCTGCAGCTAGCGACTGCACAGTGAACAGACACAACAATCAGCCCCTGCAGGGCATGGCAGCCACCGTAGCGCACTTGAAGCTCGATGCTGCAGACTGCCCACATCAGAAACTTCTCCTCCCCGAGCTTCTTATAAATTCTTGAAGCAACCTGCAGCCCTGGCCATGCACAGGCCCATTCTAAAACAGCACATTGAACAAGGAGAGGCTTCGAAACTCTGGAGGTTAAGCATCAAAAGATTGTTCAAGTGCCATGGACAATACGGCTGCTTCGCCAAAACAGGCAAAGCCAGAAGATGCGGACACCCCGAAGGAAGGAAGGAAGGAAGAAAGCCCCGTATAGTTCACACCTGCTGTTGCTTTACGTAGTTATCTTCTCGTAAATAGGCCATAAACAGTGAAACTTCCAGCTCTGCATTTCCGGGATTCTGCTTACACGCATTCTCGTAGCTTTGAGTTGACTCTTCCACTGCAAAACCCCTCCAGCATGCAAGCAGAGAGCTGCGCGTCTGAGCCAACTGGAAAGTGCTCAACAAACAGAAGTACTTCAGCAGGCAAAGCACGTCACTCCTACACGGAATACGAAACATACACTAAAAGTTGATGTACATTCGATAGGTTGAATTCTTACAAGTAGTCCTCTTTCTTGAAACGAGCAAACAAAACCAACACTTCAACATGAATTACAGCAACAGGTGCTTAGGGTAAGCCTGACTGAAGGCAAGCACTCAACCATGGCCAAGGCGGTAGAATATCTGGTAAAGGTCGTTCAGCACGCGCTCATCTGTAGGCATGGCGTCCTTGACCTGGCGACAAATAGCCAATGCTTCCTCCTCCTGTCCCTTGCGCTCTAGAACGAGCGCCTTCAGGAGCTGCATAGCCAAGCAATCCAATACGATTCAAGCTTCTCAGTATCCAAAACTGTATCCTTCATAACCTAAACATCCGACAGCTCAAAGCAAGGACTAACCTTCACATGAAGGCTTTCAGGATGCTTCTGCAGGAGCACATTGGCTTGTTTCAGAGCTCCCTTGTAGTTCTTCAGCTCGATCATGTCGTAGAGAGGCCTCAGCCGCCGCTCCAGTACCGCGTCCATGGCGGCTGCCGCGCCTCCTGGTACACTGCCCGGCTGAGGGAGGGAGGGCGGGAAAAGGGCAAGGCAGGGCAGGGCAGATGAGACGACGGACCTGCCACGTGGCGCGAGCGCGGGGAGCTCCCTGCAGATGACAACAAAAACCAGTTTTCTCCGTACAAACCTAAATAAGGGTTTCGTTCTTTCGTCGCGATATGACTAGACTAGACTCCACTAGACTACAACTGGCAGACTAGACAGTAAAAACTTTCAGTAAGTCGACTAGTATTAGTCATAGTCATAGTTGTAGTCATAAATAGTTATAGTTTTAGTAATAGTCATATCCGTAGTTATAGTCATACTGGTAGTTAAAGTCTTAGTCTTAAGGATAGTCATAAGGTAGTCATAGCTATAGTCGTAGTCATAATCATAGTCATAGTCATAGTCAGAGTTAAAGTGATAGTTATACTAGTAATAGTCATAGTCGTAGTCATAGTCAGTCGTAGTCGTCGTCATAGTCATAATCGTGGAAAGACGGAAACGTTGGGACGCCGTGCAACGTCCTCGGCTCGCTCGCTCGCTCGCTCGCTCGTTCCAACATTGTTACGACAGTACGGTATTGTACGGAAGTGCCATCGCCCTCAGTTTCATGCCACATGCCATGCCATGCCATGCCTGGCGAGGGTGGAAGGGAAGCAGGGGAAACGTATCCTTTGAAACTCCTCTCCACCTACCGCAGCAGCAATTGTTTCCCGCAGTGAAGTTTTTGTTGTTGTACACTGCAAGTGACAACTGCGGAATTAAGAGTATTAAATTCCGAACAAGTCCCCCAGGCACAACCCCTACGTTTTGTTGCTGATTGACAAGCCCTGGGGTAGAAGGTCTGCCTCCTTGTGGAAACCTGCAGATGACCATTTGCTGTGGATGCCGATTTGATGCATGAGCATTGCTGCTAGGTACATTTTGCGCCATGCTGACATAAAAACTCTATCATGATCACGCTGCATAGCAGCTGATATCTCATTGCAGGTGACATAGAAACCATCAATTGGAAAATTATGACGAGAAAAAAATTACAAATGCAAACGGCTCATAAGTATTCTCCCTTTTCTGTCTATATCCATTTATTGCAAGAGCAAAGGCGTGCCAGCTGTTGCAACGATTCCTTGAACATTTCATCCTCCACATACACACTCTATTACAAAAGATTAAAAAAAATATAAAAAAAAAATTTGATTGTAATTGACTGATTGATTGCAGATTGTAAGATTCACTACAGTAACCAAAACCCAATCAAGCAACTACAAAATTGACCTGCCGCCAAGACCCCCCATTTCGGGTTCCTCAGACCCTTCGGCTCGTCAAGGGGAGGCAGTGCGGCAGAGGCGAAACTTCGCAAAAACATATGGATACTGTCTCTGGAAATAATTGCGAAACGAGTCGCGAAGCATCGACGGATGCGTCACAGGAGCGGAGCCTTTCAGGGTGTAATGTTGCCCGTCGAAAAAGTCCGTTGAATATTCTTCATATTCGGGCATCGCCTGGAAGCCTGGAAAGGGCTCAAAAGTAGAGCTTGTCCATTCCCATCCTTTGTCCCGGATGTTTAAAACTTCCTCCCCCTCATCGGAATCCACGATACGTTGATATTCCGCCTCTGTCATGATCCTCGCATCTGCAGCAGAGCAGAAAGCCATGGCTTCTGACAGACTCACATATACAGGTTGGTCTGCCACCTCCGACCAATGGTGTGAAGAGAAAGGCCCGTGAACGAAGTACTCGCCATTTACAAGAGACCAAGTGGCCGGAGCAGTGTGATTCCGAGACTGAAAATATTCCAAGTCCTCAGAATCCCACCATTGCCGTTCGCGATATCCCTGCTGCTCCACAATAAAGCGATGAAACTCCCCAATGCTAACGGGAGCTACTGAAACAGAGAAAGGCTGCTTTACAGAGGCAGCCATAGGGGGGCCCTCATTGTCCCACTTGAATCCGCCCTCATTCAGATCCGTTCCTAAGGTGACATCTCCTCCAGGAATGACAACGTAGGACTCCATTGATTTCCCATTGGCTTTTAGAGATCGAGGTCGGATGCCATTTGAAGGAGGCCCGTTGAAGGAAGCCTTTTGGGCCTGAGCCAACATGTAGCAGAGAGTTTCCTGGTGCATACGCTCATGCTCAAGAGCCATGTTCAACACCCACAAAGATACCTGCAAATCAAAAGTATTTGTTTAGATATTTGATGCTCCCCTTCTACAATTTCCAGAAAGGGGTTGTTTGGCATACATTTGCAAAAGAGGACATTTCGCAATGGTACATTTCACTTCGAACTTATGATGTTCCTAAAACAGCAGCAGCAAACACTAATTCCCTGTGGGAAATCTCTCTCCCTGGGTCAGGAAGTGGACAACAAATTCAAAGTTCCAACTCATTGGCATGCCCCTTTTTCCTTTCCCTCTCTTTCCTGCTCTCCTTCCTTTACTTCCCAAAGTTCTATCTCACCTTCTTTTTGGCGATGCCAGTCAGGATCTTGGAGCGAGTGACTGCCACGAAATCAAGAGTCTTTTCCTTTGAAGGCCATTCAGCCGGAGCATCAGGATGACTATGGCACTTGGAAGGATCGGTAACAATAGGATCAATACCTCGGGAGAACATCATCTCCATCTCTGAAGCGTTCTCCTTCGGCAATAGCTTTAACTTTGCAAATGCTGGTAAGTGGCCCCTGTTTCACAAAAGCCACCTACAAAACTTCAGAATAAAGCGGAGAGTATTGCTCTATGCTTTATGCCACTTATTCCTTATCCTGTTTGAGAGACTGCCTCGCAGCATGATGCTGGGGTTTGTAAGAACATGAACTTTCTTCAAAACAATCACGAAACACTTACGCATAGAAGGAGTACGGGTGGCGCAATTCGATTGGCCGCAGACTCCAGTCGGGAATTTTGGAAAACAGAGCGTCGGTATCATCCCAGCAGCGGCGCATCGCCTCCTCCGCAGGCAGCAGCATCTACAAAAGAAGTGGAAGTTGCATCTCCTTAGAAAGTGGAAGCTGGATTAAGGAAAACTGAGATTCGTTGCAGATAATCAACGATTAGCTGGGCCAGCTATCAAGTTCACCCCTTGGCCTCAGATGCTCCAAAACAGCGAGGCAGTTGCTGGGGGGCTCTCCTCATTCATTCATTCACTCTCCTCTTTCATTCGCAAAAGGATTTCTCTACGATTTCCAGTACAGATGCTACTGCGGAGCGTAGCCTCACTAACCTGAATACCGTACTTCTTGCTCCGCCAGGCTGCATGTACACAAAATCCAGATTTCATCGCCATGCGATTTATGTCCCCCACCGTAAACTTACGTGAAACTTCCATAAGGATGCGCTCCCCGGGACTGCAGAGACACACATAATGTGAACATTGGCCTTAGCACACAATACCACTCGAACACGTTTTCAAGGAGACACATGCAATGTTTGGCGAAACCACTCGTAAACGAGCGGGGTAGAGGGCAATGAACCGCATCACTACAGCTACCTCGAAATGACAATCTTGATTACAAGACCTTCTGAACCTGAAAGAAAGATGAACTTACCGAATACAGATGTTTTCTTGGATCAAGTTCAGGCCATCCGGCAGACGGACCCACATCTCCACTTGCCGAAGCTCAGCATTGACTTCCACCTCATATATCCACCTCGCCTCCTCTTCAGAGGAAATCTCATATCCGATAGTCCTTAGAGCATTCCGGACACCATTCTTTATGAAGGCTTCCGTAACTCCTTTCTTATCGTGATACGCCTCGTAGAGGATTCTCCTGTCTTTCCATAAATCTGCACATCTTAAACACGTATAAGGGACTGCACTTAACACAGCAGAGACCAAAAATACGATGTATTTGATACAATTACAGACTGTACTTATTCCCTCCCGTAAAATCACTCCTCCCGGCCCCTCTGCTGCAGAAATGAAGAGGTCGAAATGGGATGAAGTGTCAAGATAGAAGGGCCTGGCTGGTCAGGAATTGAAGAGTAAGCCAGTCCTTGCATGGAAAACACGACTAGGGACTTTAGGCTACTTTGAAGAAGAGTTCAGCGAGCCACATCAGACAAAATCTCTGATTTCACAAAAAAAAAAGTTGTACCTGTGCAGAGGAGAACTTGCATGTTGGGACCCGCCGCAGCGTCAACGTCCTTAAAGAACTCGATGGCCTCCTCGTCTGTCGAAACACAATGAAAAGCAAGTTATTCTTCCAATACATCCAAACCACTAAGCAGCACAAACACAGTGCATTCACAGATGTCCGCCCACAAATCTCTCCTTCAAAACAAGTCCAGCAACTCCTCCTCTAAACGAGTTAAAAGTTGTGGAAGGACGCTTCGTAGAACATACGAGTAAGATTGCCCACACTGCTCCCGAGCCAAAGAATGCAGAGAACCTCAGTCGGGAACCTTCGGCGAACTTCCCGCAGGCCTTCAATGTACTCCGCCTCCACCATAGTCATCTGCGCGGTCTTCATTCCGGGGACCTGCTTCAAAAGGTTCATCCGCGCCTCCGCGAGGAAGGAGGCCGACACATCAATGCCCGCAAATCGGCAGCTGAAACCAAGACAGCGGGAGAGAAGCAGGTTAGTTGGTTGGGTGCGTACCGAAGAGCCGCAGGGCAGTATGGCATATATTTTCAAATCCGCGAAATTTACTTTCCAAGGATTCCTGAAGCCTCACTTATGTACATCACAGGCATCAAGAAGTAAGAAGTAATTTACAAATAAAGCTAGAAATTTTGGAAAGGCAAGCGGAACAAAAAGGGAAGAAAAGTAAAAGGGAAGAAAACTACAACTTCAAATCTTGGAATCTTCTTGACATCCAGCTATACAGCAAAAACTGCAGATAAAAAAGGAGACAAAAGAATAAAAAAATAGTAATAGAAACAAGCGTCACATCCTACCAAAAAAAGGAAAAAAAAAACAAATGGCCTAGTGACTTGTCAAGTTAGAAAAAAAAAAGGGGCCCTCGACCAGCGATCAAAGCAAGTCCATTGACTAACCTTACATTTCTTTCAGGAATAAAACAGTTATTAAGCAAAATAAAATCATAAATAAGAAAGAAGAGATTCCAGCGCTGACCTTCCGTCCCGGCTGACCAACGCATTCAGAATCGCCGCCGTCTTCCTGGCCGTCCCGCAGCCGAGCTCCACCACCACCGAGCAAGCAGGCACGTGCGAGACGATGTCCTCCAAATGCTGCTTCAGCATGTTCTCCTCCGCACGAAAAGGATAGTACTCCTCCAGCTCCGTTATCTCCTCATACAGCGACGACCCCTTGTTGTCGTACAAATAGCAGAAGGGCAGCGTCCTCGGCGTCATCTTCAGCGTGGCCGCCACATCTGCCAGCGCCTTCCACTCCTCCTCCACCGTCGGCATGGCTGCCTCCTCCCTCCCTCCTCTCTCCTTCTCCCTCTCCCTCTCCCTCTCCCTCTCCCTCTCCCTCTCCCTCTCCCTTTCCCTCTCCCTTCAAGCCTTCGCCTCTTGCCGCACTTCCTGGGCCGCCTAAAGCTTGCAAGGCTCCCTCCCAAAGTCGCAGTGCCGCCCTTTAGCAAGTTCCGAGAAAGCTGCCGTCCTCCGTAGACGCCCATAGGCCGTACGAAAGGCCTGATCCGTACCTTTCTTTGTACAAATCTGGTACTGTACGGACGGGAGCTTGATGTGCCGCGTGCATCGGAAGCTTCGTCGAGGTGGATGTACTTACAGCCTAGGGTTCTTATTTCCAATAGGTGAGTGCCACGTGTAATATATATACACGTGGCATGACTCTATTGGCCCATGGTCAGGTACTGTTCGGAGTTGGAGAAACTTCGTCGGAGTTTGACGATTACGACAAAGCACGAAAGCCGACGTATTAGCGTGGTATGACGTCACTATGTACGGCCGCAGGGGGATCCAGTGGGCCGACGTCTGAGATAGCGTACGGTCGGCGAGAATCGAGTTTGGTTGCCAATCGACGGCAGAGAGGGCGCCATCCGGAGATGATCGTGTGGATCTGGATGGTACGGACACGTGTAGCGACTACTGCGGATAGCGTGGCCGAGATAGCGACAATGTGCCGTACCGTACGGTAATTGTCGGCATGTTCCAGGGAGGCAGATTTTGGAAGGGCAGGTTCCAGGGTACCATTCGTCGGGCGGGTATGGATATTTGGGGGGTGGGTTTGGGGTTAGAATCTGGGTCTGTACGGATGTATCCGTTAGGTTTGCTGGTTTTGTTTGGGAGTTAAGTGCCCTCTCCCTTAAAACAAGGCTGGTGACGACTCACACGTGTTAGTGACGCATGCAGATGTTGCAGTACAGTACTTGGTAAAAAGGTTATGGTACAGTGGGGGGTCCTCGTATTTACCACCCCAAGGAGTGCGCTGTAGCGTTACGGAGCTGCGTTCGACGGATCCGCGTCCGTTCAATTGTACTTGACATATGCCTCTTCCGTGTCACGGATCAACGGGATCCAGGAGCTGCCAACGGAGATTGAGAGTAGGCGGCGCCATGCGTTGGCGGCCCACGGAACAGCACACCATCCAGCAAGGCGCACCCGGGAACACCGCCAGAGGCCGCCGATTATCATTCGTTGACCTATCCGAAGGCTCCACGTAGTCAGTCAGGCCTCTCAGTGGGCAGTTAGCCAATCAGAGGCTGTCACTACTAAGACTCAAGATCT